>BLBF01000053.1:9592569-9603530 GCA_015471245.1 Laticauda colubrina
ATAGATAAATAGATAAATAGATAAATAGATAAATAGATAAATAGATAGATAGATAAATACAGCTTCAATTCATTAATTCCCTATGTTTGGCTTCAGTATAGAAAAAGTAGAGTTAGTTGCTACTCTTAAATGGGGACCTAGAAAAATTACCCAGTTAATGGTGTAAGAGCAGAAACAGACTGCTTGTGTGGGGAAATGATCCTGATATAAGAAAGCATTTTCATTTGTGCCAGAAAGGTAGCTTCTTATGCTGGCTTTTTTCTGGAATCTTGTCTCAGAGCACTGATAAATACAACTTTTTGTAGTAATTCAGCTTCCTTTTATTGTCTATTCTAGGTGATCAGCCAAAATGAAGCAGATTACTTCTTTGACTCCTTAAGGCAGGTGACAGACTGGACTCGGAAGAACAGGCCAGGAAAAGAGGGTATGGAGATGGAAAGATGAAAAATGGGATGTTGACATTAACCTTGAAACTGCCTGTGCCTTTATCAGATGGAAATAATCCATCTGAGAGTTCAGAACATAACCATTTTTCATAAGATTGGTCAACACTCTCAATTATTGAAAATGAAATAGGGAGTACATTTGATAAATTAAAAAAAAAAATTAACTTTGCTCTGCATATCTATAAAGCAGTGGCTTATTGTCATAAAAAAGTTACTAAAAACAGTAGGGAGTAACTCCATCTATATCAGAAGTTTTCAAACTTGGCAAGTTTAAGTTTTGTGGACTTCAACTCCAAGAATTCCTCCTCCAGTCATGTTAGCTCAGGAATTCTGGGAGTTGAAGTTCACAAGTCTTAAACTTGCCAAGTTTGAAGACCCTTGATCTATATACTACTAAAGCTTTTGTTTCTTTAACTAGGCGAAACAGTGCATCATAAAGCAGCAATTTTTGAACCAAAGTACCTCAAATGGGTTAACTTATAGAGTGTGTTTGATCAATTGTATAAAACATTTTATGACATAAAAATAATCATAAAACAGTTTATGAAATGATGCAAAATATCATAAAGCTTTTCCTGTGCTAATTTTTGACTGTGTTATATAGTTCAACATGGACTGTTTTCAAGCACATACATGTCTTGAGTGTATCTCAACTTTTCTAGTGAAGGCAATCAATTCCTCTCCCCCTTTTTTTACTTTTTATAAAAATTAATATTTACAGTGTATGTTTTGCATTTCTATTTGGAAATTAGCTACTTTGTCTAACATGGCTTTCTTTCAGGTAAATGTGCATAGGTTTCACTGAAGGATATATAAGTTCTTTATGGTTTCTAGTCATAATAGCTATAGTTTCATTCTAGTATCAGAGGCAGTAACCTGATTAGAGGGTGTGTTACATGTTACTTGTGGGGTTTCCAAGTCACCTCAAACCAAGTATATTGGAATAGATAAGCTTGGCTCAATACATCAAGCTGTTGCTTTGACTGTATTCACAATAGATAAACAGCAAGGAGCTGGATGGCAGCTAATCAGTAAAGGGATACATAAAACTGCGAAGTGAAGAGAGACACTTTTTGGACCTAGATTTATTAAAGGTGATTTGCAGTATCTTTGATATTTTTGTATAACGCAAACCACAAACAAAAAAGATAAAAATGAAAACTTCCTAACCTCAAGTTTCTTTCCACAGATTTCTGCAGACTTTGAGTTTACTCTTGTAATAGTTGCTATTACAAGTCAAGCAGGCAGTGAGGCAATCATTTTCTGTCATTTCTTTAGTAATTTAACTATTAAATTGGGGCAACCATTTCCCATGTGTTTCTTCATTTTGTAGCTGTTAAATTGATAGAGGAGGCATTTTTGTGATAAGGAAAAATCACTCTAAAATAATTTACAACTGTATCAAAAGACATCAAGTATATGTTTATTTATTTATTTTATTTATTATATTTGTCAATCGCTTACAAGGTAATAGATATAAGTATAAACATGAGTAAGACTACAGGAAATAGGTACAAATAAATGG
This sequence comes from Laticauda colubrina, assembly GCA_015471245.1. Classification (NCBI taxonomy): domain Eukaryota; kingdom Metazoa; phylum Chordata; class Lepidosauria; order Squamata; family Elapidae; genus Laticauda; species Laticauda colubrina. Next base: position 9,594,541 of record BLBF01000053.1, read on the forward strand.
GGACAATAGGACAGGGACGGTAGGCACAATGGTGCACTTATGCACGCCCCTTACAGACCTCTTAGGAATGGGATGAGGTCAATAGTGGATAGTTTGAGGTTAAAAGAGTGGGGGTTAGAGGATGTAACAACAGAGTCAGGTAGTGCATTCCAGGCATTGACCACTCTGTTGCTGAAGTCATATTTTTTGCAATCAAGTTTGAAGCAGTTTACATTGAGTTTGTATCTGTTGTGTGCTCTTGTACTGTTGCCGTTGAAACTGAAGTAGTCATTGACTGGTAGGACAATGTAGCAGATAATTTTGTGTGCTATGCTTATGACTAACCATAGGCGGCGTAGTTCAAGGTTGTCCAAGCCCAAAATCTCAAGCAAGCTGATATAGGGTATTCTGTTGTGAGCAGTGTAGTACTCTTCTCGTGAAATACTTCTAGACTCGCTCAACTGCATTAATATGCAGTGTGGGTTCCAGACTGATGAGCTGTATTTGAGTATTGGTCTGGCAAAAGTTTTGTATGCTCTAGTTAGCAATTCAATATTTCCGGAGGACAAGCTTCATAATATTAGATTTACAACTCATAATGCCTTTTTGCAATGCTATTACAGTGAGCTCTGGCGCTTAAGTCATTTGATATGAGAACTCCAAGTTCCTTGACAGGCTTCAAAGTGAATGACTTCAAAGTGATTTCAGAGTGAGTTCCATCAGCTTTCTCCCAACTGCAACTCTCATAAGGCTGAGAATGCTAATGCTACTGGCTGAACATTTTGGTGGAATAGTGGACAATCTCAACCCATGGCTAGCAAGAACGGCTATTAAGCATTGCTCATCTCTTCTTGAAAAAAAAGTACTGAAGTAGATATTTATGCAGAAACATAAATTATATATTTATTATAAATTATAAATTACATATAAAAACATTTATTACATATTTATGACATAAAGTATAATTGAACTAATAAATAATAACTTTCCCCCAGCTGCTAGAAACTTATTTTTCCTCATGCTCTGGTTCACTATAGTTTATATCTATGTGTTTAGGAATATCAGAAGTAGAGTTAAGAATTTTAAGCTGTACATGCCTCTTTGAAGTGTTCTACTTAAATTTCTGACATTACTTTTCTAGCGTTTCCCACCACTATGAATTATCAAGTATATTTCATGAGAAAGTTGTGGTTGAATGTGATACCTGGGAAGGATTTGAAGGCTGATTGCATCTTTCATTATCATCAGGTAAACAGGATTGATGATAGCAATTAGCTGATCTATTATCTTAATGTTTGCATCAAAGTTTGGTTTGTTATAATATATACATTTCACAGCATATATGAAATACTGGTTATACAATATAATTGATGACAATAAAATAAACCCCTTGGATGAAAAGGAAACTGATTAAATTAAAATATCACAGTTTTCCCCATGATAGCTGAACAAAAATGAAAAAAAAAGCATTTTTATACCTAACACTGCAAATTAATTTAAATAACGTTTTGAAACCAAACCTTCAGAACGTGTCCAAACCAGAGATTTTCTACTTCTACCTTGATGTTTAGTGCAAAACAAAAAGCTTTCAAAAAATGTCTAAAATAAAGTCTAGCTGGTGCAAGACAGCAAATATTTTCATATTTTCATTCATGCACACATCATTTTGAATATGCAGATAATTTCAGTCAATGCTAACCTCTTTTTGTGTGTGTGTGTGTGCATGTATGTCTGTGAGTACGCAGGGGTGTGATTCTACCAGTTCACACCTATTTGCTAGAACCGGTTGTTAACATTCTAAGCAGTTCGGAGAACCGGTTGTTAGAATAAGTTACTGGCCTAATCTTGTCAGGAAGGCAGGAAGGAAACATTCTGGGGTTGCTTACAGAAACTGCCTCTCCGTTAACTCTTATTACGTTCTTGGCAGGACTAGACTTCCTGTCTCAGGAACTACTCTGGAGTTTTTTTTCCCTCCTTTGCTGGTACTTTGCTTGTATGGAGTGACCATTCAAAGTTACAATGGTGCTGAAAACAGTGACTTATGGCCATTTTTCACACTTACGACTGATGCAGCATCCCCAGTCATGAGAGGCCAGGTGAGGAGATGCGTGCCTCAATGTGAGTAATATTGAGTTGGCCACACCCAGATAATAACATGCCCACTAAGCCACACCCATCACTTAAGCCACGCCACAGAACCGGGCCAATGTACTGATGGTCTTTGTTTCAGGAACTGCCAAAGTATCTGCGAGGCTATCACAAGTGCTCAAAAGAGGATGCCATTCAACTGGCTGGGCTGATTTTCAGAGTTCGTTTCAACAGTGATCAAACGCAATATGCTGCAATACCTAAAATACTGAAGGAACTAGTGCCTGAGAACATGATTCCAATACTATCCCCAGAGGAGTGGAAACGGGTATAAAGCATCTTACATTATTTTAGTATTATATATTATTTAAAACTTGCATTGGACTTCTTCTATTGATCAGCGTTATAAAGCTACTGATTTATTTCCCATTATTTATTTTCCATAATTTATATATGCCACCCCAATTATAGATTCTGTGTGATTTACAATACTGAACACACCTTAATATATTTGTAAATAAATCTAATTTACTCCTTGTAAAATTTCTCACTAATACAATCAATTCAAAAATTCTGCATTATGTTATAGTTATTATACTTCCGTCAGACCTGCCAACCCCTGATAAAGGAAAATCTAGAGACCCATGAAAAAAAATCTGGAGATTCTATAAAAAATAGTGAGATTCTATTTTTTTCCCGATCAAGATTAAACAAACCCCTTTTCCATCGAGGAAAGTCATTTCCTCAGTTAAACAGTTTATTTAAATGTTTTATTTGTGTTCCCTGTTGTAAGAAGATGCAGCTTTCTTTCTTCTATTGAAAAAATCACCACCTCTTTTCGCCATGTTTATACGATTGCAATTGCTTTCCTGCGCTGAACTTACAAAGACTACTGGGAAACTAGCCTCGTTCCCAGGGCCTACTCCCCTTTCAAAATGACTGACAGACATGAAGAAAAACGATTACCGTATATACTCGCATATAAGCTGATCCCCCATATAAGCCGACCCCCAAATTTGAAAAAAAAAACAAAAACGTTTTAAATTCGGCGTGAGATTGAGGAACCTTGTCGTGAGACCGTGAGAAATGACAAAAAATCGGGAGACTCACAGCAGAACCGTGAGAGTTGGCAGGGCTGTTCCATTCAATTGTTACACATGCCATACTTTACACATTTCTTTGAATTCTTATGTGAGACATAAGGAATAATTTACAGTGCACTGTGCCATCATTTCTGCCTAATATACTATTTTTAATCCTGGAGTGAAAAGTTCTAAAGTAAATCAGTTTGTGTAATTATGGGCACAAGGAAAGGCTACTTTCTCCCTTCCCAAGAAAATAATTCTAATGGTAAAAAAACTTGATTAGTTTTGACTTATGTTGCATTACAGAATATTATTTCTGCTGTCAACAAAGTTGGACAAAAAAGTGTGGATGAGGCCAAAGTCGCCTTCTTGAAGTTCCTATATCGTTGGCCAACATTTGGCTCAGCCTTCTTTGAAGTGAAGGTCAGTTCAATGGTTCTCGGGATTTTTTGGGGGGTGGGAAGAGGAGTGCCACCATGTGAAGTTGTTTCCTGCCTAAAAGAAATCTCTTACTGATTGTTCACTTTTGTAAATTCTAGGAATACTCATTCTCATGGCCTTAACCAATTTCAGTTGCCTCTCCAAGAGCAGCTTTTCACCTACACCTATTTCTGAAGTTATTTGTTCCATAGCTCTGGTGATTCCAGTACTTAATAACAGAATGACAATTAATGTTACGATATGAAAAAACAGCCCTGTGATCCCATTCTGCCTTCTTCTATTTTACTAGCAAACATCAGAGCCAACTTTTCCTGACATAGTACTGATTGCTATCAACAAGCAAGGAATTTCCATAATACATTCAAAGACCAAGGTAAGATATTTTTTAAAAAAATCTGGCTTAATTATTATCTGAAAAAAGTACACACAATTGATTTATGCTAGAATTAATTAAATGAATTTCTTAGGTAAAGAATTGTGAGTGATTGAGGCAGCCTAAGCATTTGACAAATAAATAATTGTTTGACCAGGCTGTGGAGCAGTTCTGCTGTTATTTCTGTGGGGAATATATATTGGATAAAACAATTTTGAAGCCTGAATCACTTTCTTTACTGCTCACATTGGCTCTCCAGAATGCTTTCTTTCACAGAAAAATGAAATCACTCACAACATATTTTTATATTTTGGTCTCGTGAAGCTAGGAAGGAGAAACTTTCTACTAAAGGAAGTTAGTCATGAAATGCCTTCTAGAAAGGGAACCTCCAAGGTGAACTGTAATAATGACAATAGAAGAAAGTCAAACTATTAGATTAGAAGAATTTGATCTAGGGGCAGCTGTCCCAAAAAACAATCCATTTTAAATCAAAAGATATTTGCAGGGCAATGTGAAAAAAAAAACATTATAAAAATATTGCTTCTTAGAAGTATCTGATCTGATGTCCCCAAGTAGCCATAAGTCCCTTTCTTAACAAATATCAATCTTACTTGTATCATTTATGTTGTCCTACAGGAAATCTTAGCTCTTTATCCCTTCAATAAAATTTCTAACTGGAGCAGTGGTAGCACATATTTTCACATGACAATAGGGAACCTGGTACGAGGAAATCGAATACTTTGTGAGACATTTTTGGTAAGAAAAACAGAACATTTCAGGTTTGCTAAAGATCTATATTAAAGAGGGAGGAGAAAACGATTGGGTAGACTTATTAAAACTGTAATATAGTCCAACACTTAGTCCTTTTTTATTGTTCAGCTCTAAAATCAGGTGATTGTATGAAAAACATTTCTACTAATGTTTTGTATAAAAGGAAAGAAAAATGAAAGCTTTAGGTAAGCTGTACACTCTCCCCAATTCTCCAGAAATGTATGAGTTTTGGCCTGACCAACCAATGTTTTATTACATCACAACCAACCAGCTACAGGTAGTCCTCAATTTGAAACAATTCATTTAGTGACTGTTCAAAGTTACAACAGCACTGAAAAAGTGACTTATGACCATTTTTCACACTTATGATCAATGCAGCATCACCATGGTCACATGACCAAAATTGAGACACTTGGCAACTGACTCATATTTATGACTTTTATGGCTTTTGATTGTTTCTTTTGAATGATATGTAGATGTTTATCTCTGTTATTTTGCTTTTTTCCAAGGGTTACAAAATGGATGACTTGTTAACATCATATGTTCATTTGCTAATGAACATTGTAAACAAACAGAAAAAGCCCAATGTCCCTGCCTGAAGATGCAGCTATCATCATGCAAAAATTATGCCCGATTTGCAATATTTGCTATCTGGAAAGAATTGGGACTTGGTTTTTTTGCTTTTTTGTTTTTGACTGAAATGAAGACGACCATAAGTGTGGGCTTATGCTGACTGCAGCTTAATCGTACCTGGCTTGGCTACAAGTTGTACTTTAGCATATCAAGATTTTGTCCCAAACTATTATCTTTTTAATAATTATAGCCTCTTTCCTTGAAAATATTGATCACATTCTTACTGTATTCTAGCCATCAGTGGTACAGTGCAAAAAGATGTTTGCTTTTACTATAGTTATAAATATATTTTATTGAAAGAAAACAGCATGCTTGTGAGTTGAAGATTTCATTTTTGGAGGACTGTCTGAACTTCCTAAAATATACCTCTGTATCATATATGCCTACTGGCCATTGGATTCAATATTGCTCCCTTTGTTTCCTATTTCTGGAATAAGCTTGCATAATGTTATTATGAATGAAGACTGACATCTGCTTAAATAATTCTGTAAATTGACCAAATTTATTTTGGTCAAATTTATTGTTTGAGAGAATTGCAATTGTATTTTTTTAACACTATTTTACTTTTTTGCTTGCCTTCTATGATCTGTATACTATTGGATAAGCTTCCACAGTGGAACATTAGCCTACATAAACATACTTAAAATTATGCTTTGTCAGATCATTTCCGACAAAGCTGTAGATTCCACCAAACACGGCCTTTGTTCTTCTCGCCCTTTGCCACCAATTCTTTTGGCTGAAAATTGTTTTCTTGGAATAGTTTCATATAAGAATAAGGAACTTAATATCCATGATTGATACTACAATGTTTTGTCTATAAGAGGAGACACTGAAGTTGGCTAAATCAGACATTTATGAAAAATCATAGTGTATTTGTATCTGGTTCCTGAAATATCTTTAGCAATTGTCACCAAATCGCCTCTCAACTCACTGCTGCCAAGTTGCCAGACAACTCCACGTGGCCAAATCACAAGGAGACAACTCTCTGGAGCAGATGAAGAGAGAGCTGGGTAGGCAAGCAAGCAGTTGAACAGAGCTCAGAGCAGCAGGAGCTGCCAGGGTGTTCCCGTTTTCACACCCAAGCCCACTGCTGCTGCCACCGCTGCAATCAAGTCCGGGCCGAAGACGCCAAGGATGGCAGCAGCAGTAGTGAGCAGATGGTAGCTGTGAGGGGCTTCCCATTTTCACATACACTTGTTACAGCTGTCTTCTCTGGCCTCTTTGGCCCAGAGCTTGGCAACAGTGGCAGCACCATAGCAGGATGTACGAAAATGGGAAGCCTCTGGCCACTGCCACTTTGCACTCTGCCCACCTGTATGCTCACCCATCTGTCCTTCTGGCTGCCTGCAGGGAGTTGTCCCCCAGTGAGTTGGCCGTGTGGAGTTGTCCTGCGGCAACTTGGCAGCGGTGAGCTGACAAAGGTGACTTGATGGTGGCAAGCTGGCTGTGGTGAGGTGACTACACCAAGATGGCTGCAAATTATCCTAGAACTATGTATGATAGATTACTAACATTTCTGTGTTAGCGAAATTCCATACTTTTGAAAATACTATTTTTTAAAAACAATAAAATGCATAAATATATTTTATGAGATATGTCTGTTGCTGATACTGGTTGCTGTGAAATTAGCAGGATCAAGGTGACAAAGTATATACTTCGGAATTTCTGAATTCTAAATATAAATTCAGCATTATGTTGCAATTAAATATATTTGCATATTTGTTTTATGTTAAATGTATGATCAAAATATTTTCTCCATTTTAAAACACAAATGCAGAATAAATGCAGTTTTGTTTCTTCCAGAAAAATATGGTACTAAGCCAAATAAAAATCAATAAATTCCTGAATAATCTGTCATAATCTGGTTTTATTAAACTCCTTAATGATTCTGACTAGATCAAAGGATGTCTGTGGCAGAACAGAAGTTAAACATACAAACAACAGTAGCAGTTCAATCAAGGTATTATATATTAGGTAGTAAAATGCAGGTCAAGCTGTTACTTAAAAGTGCTTTTTATGTCCTAATCAGAGATTGTGGATAAAATGGCAATTTGTTACATATAAATTTATCATGAAGGAGTAGATGCTGAAATTCATCTAGTAGACTCTCTGTTCTGTATTCTGTAACCATCTTTTTACTGTTCTGTATTCTGTACAGTGGTAAATTTTGTCTTCTGTACAGATGCAGATAGATAAACTCAACAAAACATTCATACAAAGTGTTTATTACTGGTTCATCAGGTATTCTCATAACTCACATTTGTGATGAAGTTCTTCTTGAATGACCAATCCTTTGCATATCTGTCTTATAGATAAAAAGATGGCTATCTTCTATCTCTTTTCTCCCATTTCGTAGCGATAGAAGTAGAACAGTCAATTTAGGGTCAATTTAGTGATCAATCAGGATTACAGATGTGGTCACATGACATGGACTATATTTCCCAGGATACCTTAGCTACATTTACTATGATGCATTCCTTTAAGGGGACAGCTCACAACTGCTACCTAACTATCCAATTCCCATACACTGGCTAGACAGCACACTCTCACAGTTATCAGGAACAGCATTGCAATCCGGAAAAAAATAAGTCCTATATTTGGGGATATATCTATTTTTGCTAAGACAGCAACAGACAGCAAATATAATTTGTCTGCAAGCAGGAACTGGTGGGATCAAAAAGTAGACCAAGAGAAAACAAAGAAACTAAAGTGTTCTGGGTCTTTAGAATTCAAACATGCCACAAGATAACATACCAAATTTGTTTTAAGAAAGAAAATCTCGATAGTGGACACTAAAATACCTGGAGATGACAGAGAAAATCACAAAATATAAAGATCTGCAACTAGAAGTAGAATGGCTATGGCAAAAGAAACCAAGATAGTACCAATAGTAAAAGACACATAGATGAGATCCCAAAACATCTGAAACACCACTTAAACACATCAGCATTGATAAAATCACTATCAGTCAATTGTAAAAGGTAACTTTACTTGGAACAGTTCACATCCTGTGACCGTACCTTTAACTTCATTAAACAACATCTGCCTATTTCTTGTCCTTGGGAAGGACTTGTTAGGTGGATAAAAATCCAGTCTAAACATCTGGCTGATTGTGTGACCAACCATAATATAATCAGTGAATGAAAGCATATTTTACTGGAAAGGAAAATATTTTGCATAATATTTGAATGTTATCTATGGAGAAAGATGCAATAGAATGAAGTTCATTTGAAACATCCCCGTGACAATGATTTTTATTCAACAGATGAAAACCTAATAGAGATAAAAACAATACAATGATGTGCATGTGATTTGTAAAACAGTTTTTAATGTTATCTTTAAAAGGATACACAGCTGTGCTTATCATTCCAAATATAGAAAAAAATTACAATATTTTAACCCAGCAGGGATTATTTCTTTGTTAGAGAAAAATACAGAGTAAAACTATTATAAAATGGGTGTACATTTTGTAAAATGTTTTACATCCATACATTGAAAGATAATTAGTATGTTGAATGAAAACACTCCATCAAATCTTACAAATTGAAGTTGCTTACCATGCTAACAGTTAAAGGTTGTCTAAATAGTTGAAGTTATTTTTAAGGGACTTACTTTTGAAT
>BLBF01000053.1:9603630-9719168 GCA_015471245.1 Laticauda colubrina
TCTCTTGAAAAATATAGCAATGCCACAGGATAATGAGTTAGTATGTCACAGTGGTTAATAACTGTGCATTAAGTATTAAGAGTTATTTGCTAACTTCAGAAATCATTTATAAATTTAGATGAAGGAAGTGCACATAAAATATGAAAAAAATATTTTACTTTAACAATATAGTGCAAGCAAGTATAGTGCATCTACATTCAAGATATTGAATAATATATGAATCTGTTCAATTGCATTTAAATCTGCAAAATATGTCATGTATTGGTTATGTTTATATGTTTCTGATCAGTGAAGAAGTTATCGCAGATAGTCTTTGACTTATGACCATTTGTTGAACAACCACTCAGTCACAATGGCAATGGAACATATATTTTAGGACCTGTAAAATGCTTTATAAGCACTAACATGTGCTTATAAATATATAATATATATTTATAATATATAATATATAATATAATATATATTATAAAATATATAATATATATGTACTTATATAATGTTTTACATTGCTTACATTATAAGCAATGTAAAACATTGCGCCACTTTCGCCTTTGTCACATGACTGCATTTTGAATACTTGGCAACCTTTTTACATTTACAACCAGTTGCCCAGTGCCCTATGATCATGTGATTGCCATTTGCATTCTTTGCCAGCTTCCTTAGAAAGTCAATGGGGAAAGTCAGCAGGAAAGGTTGCAGGATTTGAGGTCCATTCTTCCAGTTCACAGAGGGACTTTTCCTCCCCTCTGTGCAGAGATGGGAAATCCTCCCATGTGCTGGAGGAATGGAATTCAAATCAGGCAAAAATATTCTCCGAGCAAATGTTCAGGCTCAGAGCCTTTAAGAAAGTCAGCTAGGCTTATGGTCTGAAAGTTTCAGAATACTGAGTCTCATAGCCTTTCAGGTTTCCAGCTTCATTAGCATTCTCTCTCCATTTTCCTCTCCACTATGCGCAACTTAGATCCCTTCTCTAAGTTGCACAATTTGCAGAAGGATCTTTCTGAATCACTATGAAAATGGGGCCCTTGTACAGGCTGGACCGTGGTAGGCCTAGGCAGCCAACATCTCCCAGCCAGTAGCAGATTTCCATGTGCATTTTGAACACTTGGCAACCTTTTTACATTTATGACCAGGCCTTCACACCCTGAAGCATCCCACACAGTTGCTTACCGACTGCAACAGAAAGAACTTGCATTGCAATGGTTGAAGGAGGTGGCCACATGGGAACCTTGCTTAAAAACTACAGTGAGTTACAGTACAGGCTCAATTGTGGATGGATCATCTAGAACGGTGGGGGGGAGGGGGGGGGCTATTAAATTCTTTTGGTAGTTCTGCATTTAACACAATTCTTCTACATAAACTAGTGTCTAAACTTCTGGACCTTGTATTCAATCTGCCTTTGGATTATGGATTTCCTGTCTGGCTGTTCACAGAGGTCAGATTAGGTAATCATACCTCTTCAGCCCTTATTCTTCACACTGGAACACAACAGGGTTGCGTGTTGAGTCCCTTACTCTATACTCTTTATGTGCATGACTGCATTCCCACTCATTCTAGTAATACTATTACTAAATTTGCAGATGATACAACAGTGGTGGGACTCATCTCCGGGGGGGGATAAGTCTTCCTACCGAGATGAGGTGGACCGGTTGCTTTCGTGGTTTGGAGATAATAACTTGGTCCTCAACACCAATAAAACCAAGCAGCTTATAGTGGACTACAGAAGGAATAGATCAGACATCCAGCCCTTGCTTATCAATGTAGACTGAGTCGAGCAAGTGGCCAATTTTAAGTTTCTGGGTGTTACCATAAAAGAGGACCTGACCTGGGTTGCTCACATTGCAGCCCTGGTCAGAAAGGCCCAGCAGAGATTATACTGAGACTTTTCAGAAAACAACAACTGAATGAAAAACTGCTGGTGACCTTCTACCGCTGCACCATAGAGGGTATCTTAACTTACTGCGCCTCTGTATGGTTTGCCAATTACATAGTGGCAGATAGGACAGCACTCCAGAGGGTTAATGTCATTGCCAGAAGATAATTGGTTGCCCCCTCCCCTTTATAGCTTCTGCTGCCTTAAGAAAGTTCAAAACATTCTTATAGATCCATCTCATCCTGAGCAACCTTTTTGTGAACTATTACCATCTGGCCGATAGTACAGAATAATAAAAACAAGGACAAATAGGCAGAAAAACAGCTTCTATCCCAAGGGAGTAGCTCTGTTGAATTCTACTGTATAGGGCAGTGTTGGTGCGATGTTGGGGTTTTCAATTCAATGTGCGGAATGTGAAGGATGTATGTTTGTGTTTATTTTCATGGTTATGATGTTCACTGGAGATGGTGTTTCATTTCATTGTACGAGGTGCAATGACAATAAACTAAACTGAATAAACTAAACTACCTGTTTATATCTGTGTATGTAAGTATTTGTAAGAATCAGGCTGTATAGGTATAATTCATGTTTTTCAGGATAGGATAATGCAACAGGGTGTTTTGACTTGCTTCTGGTTATGATGGTGATATGAATAGCTGAAATGTATGATTGCACCATCAAGGAGAAAAAAAACAACCATTCAACTTCTGATCTATTTTATGGTGATTAAAGGGTAAGAAGTTAAGAGTGTTTATCTAACACTGACCTCAGAGGAAAACATCATTCCAATAAATTCATTTATCATTTATATAATGTATATGGCTGTCTCTTTCACATTCAGCTAAACTGCTATATGCCAAAGTGTTCTGTGTTTTGACTTCTGGCTTATGCCTGTGCACTGTTCTTTAGCAATGTAATCAGTCAGTTCTGCTGCAAAAATGGAGCACAGTGCTTATATAGGGATATTGCAAGGGTTTTCCCAACATTATAATAGACTAACAGACAGCATAAACATCATGCTTTGTTTACTTTGCTTAAATGGATATGGCATTTCACACACATAAGTTCAAATATCTTGCTAGATCACATAAGAAGGTCTTGATGAAAGTGATTCATTCAGTGAGAATGTGCTTTCTGCTCTTACACTACTTATAAAAATTATGCTGGTCCTTGTGTATTTTTTCCCTTTTCCATTATGTTGAAAAGTATGATTTCAGATTTAAAAAATGACCTCTCTTGTGCAAAACACAATTGCTAATAATAAACCAAGTAGGAGATAATATATATTTACTATAATTACTGAAGAGAAACCAATGTTTAACAAATAAACATCTTACTCTGCACTAATCATTTTGCTCCATTTCATGTTCTGATCATAAGAACACAAGTACTATGGTGCAATGTTACAAGAACAGATTATTTAGGTTCAAAATGGAAAACCCAAAGTATTAGGGGACAGTGTATTGCTATAATACCACACAGTATAGGTATTTGCTATGGCATGAGCAGAATCATAATAAAATAAGAAATTGTAAAGTGTAGCATAGGGATTATACCAAATGATATTCACAAAATCTTGTTGTTAACTGAATAATAACTGATGCCATTATTAAGCAGAAAGAAAGAATTTAAAATTCTGAGAATTCCTCCTATCCTCCCCCACTAAATTATCTATTCTAGCTATATTTGCCTGAGACATAATATATATCAAAAAGTAGATGCTTCTAGCTAAATTGTTTTGGTCCATTCAGGTCTTATTTTCTGCTGTTTCTAGTTTACAGTGTGAGAAAATGTATAGTAGGTAGGAAGTTTAGCTTAAGCATTAGTATCTGTTTTTGCAGCTGAAATATTTTGTAGGTAAAAGAAAACACATCAGGTTTCACTGTTATAGTATAAACAGTGTAGATTTATCATACGTCAATAAGGCTTAACTGAAATTGTTAGATCACTACTTAATTATTACTCCCATTTCTATCCCTTACTTTAACAATTTATGGAATACTATGACATATAATATAAATCTGGCTCTTGATAATGAAAGATGAAAAAAAATCACAAAACATATTTATAACAAAAGGAAAATAGTGCATCTTCATGTATATCCACAGCTTCCCCCCCCCCCCCCCCACCAAAAAAAGGCCAGACTCTGCAATATACCTGAGCAGAAAACATTCAGATTACAAGATGCAACTGGTGAGGTTCTGTATGTCTTGGGCCCTTTAACCATTCTTGGGTGAGAGCCACTGGGGAAAAAGAGTGCAGTGTGAAGGAAGCAGAGACCAGTTTAAGCAGAATTCAGATCCACAGCTTTGGGTTGTGTTTTCTTGGAGGTCTGCTCAGACAACTTCTTCAGCCTTTTCTTCAGCTCCAAAGGGAATTTCTCATAGCATTTCTTGCACACTGGCTTCATGTCAAATTCCACAAACTTATTCCTTTGAAAGAAATACATTACCATTAAATTCTACTCAGAAAAGCCATGTTGGGTTTGAAAACTAAGTAGGAAAGATGTGAGGTACATTTTGCCTATTAATGGGCAAATTTCTCCACAGTCTAGGCAGTAAATCTACATACAAATAAGTGCCTTATTCAACCTATAGTTTAAAATAGAATACTTAAATGACTATCCAAGCATAAGATGCTATTGGTGTCTGCAATACTGTTAGATATGTTTAATTTTATTATGTATTTAATAATTTTGTAACCATTGGGGGATGGAGGCTAGAATAAATGAAAAACAGTTGCAGGGATATGTCTGGATTAATGTAAAGAAGAACTAGTGATGTTTCAATATCTAAGGGGATGCCACAAAGAAGAGAGGGTCAACCTATTCTCCAAAGCACCTGAAGTTAGCACAAGAAGCACTGAATGGAAACCAATCAAGGAGACAACCAACCTAGAACTAAGGAAAAATTTCCTGACAGAATAATCAGTGGAATGGCTTGCCTCCAGAAATTGTGGTGCTCCAATACTGGAAGTTTTTAAGACACCACTTGTCTGAAATGGGATAAGGTTTCCTGCTTGAGCAGGGAGTTGGACTAGAAGACCTCCAAGGTCCCTTCCAAATCTGTTATTTTGTTATCATTCTTATGTTTCTCCTGTGCCCATTGATTCTCAGAAGCAGTAGACGAACCCTTCACTGTGAAGGACGAACCTAATATTGTAATTCTTATACATTTAAAAGAAAAATTTCATTGACTTCTATTTTGGCCTTATCCAGGTAAACCTCCGTACATAGTTTTTTTCTAATTAAACATATTTTCTTCCTTGCTGTTGGAATGGGTCCTTGATAGATAACCAAGTATCAGCCAATTATTTCAGCCATGTTATCATGGCAATCCTTGTCTTTTCTCCTTTGGGCCCACAAGAAGAATAAATCTGCTGGGTTTTGGTTTTACTTGGTGATCAACTAGATCATCTTGATGACTGCAAGTAGAGGTGGAAACATACCTGTTTCTGCTATTATTCTTGCAACTAGTTTTTGGAGGGGGGCTGATTTCAAATCAGAGGTACAACTGAATACTCAAAGCCCTTGATGTGTAGGTCCTCTCTAGATTTATTCATTCCTTTTTAAAGTCCTTTGAGTTAGTAGCTATCACCAGGTCTAGCAGTAATACATTGTGCAGGTTAGTTGTCTAAATAATAGTTTTTCTTTGCCTGTTCTAAATCTTTCAGGCAACTTCACTGGGTGATCCCTGGTCCTAACCTTTTGAGAAAGGGAGGGTGATAAAACGTCTACTCTCGACATTTACTCTATTAGCCTCTGTTCCAAGCTAAAGCATCCCATAAACTGAGAAAGTATCCAAGCCCGCCAAGCATTTGAGATGCTCAGTTCTGTTATACCAGCACCTGACACAGTAGTCCAGGTGTGCTGGGGCCACATATAAAGACCACATATAAAGATTGTTTCAATCTCTTCTGAGATATTCTTTGCTGGCTACTTACTTCAAGGTGAGCTTGATGTTGCAGGTGGAACAGGAGAAGCAGTTAACACACCAAGCTTTGTTGAGAGCAGATACCACTAGTGAGAAATAGAAAAGAATAGGATGTTATCACACTATTGCGTTGTGACAAATCCAGCACATGTATTTGAAAAGAATCATTGAAAATTGTGCATGCAGAGCTGCAATGGGTGTATTGAAAGTCTCCGGTTTACCATCCCCCTCGATCACATGGCTGCAGTTGTAGCAGACGTCTCCAAAGAGCTGCATAAAAAAAGAACAAAAGCAATAATTTTCATTGAAAGGAAGAAATGTTTCAATCCTTACAGTTTATTCATTGGTGCCCCTAGAAGCGTGATCTTATTGCTCTGAATTTCACCCCCTTCACATCTTTTCTTTCAGAACTGACAAGAATCAAGTTTTAATTCCTAAAAACTGTTTTAAAGTACAGAATCAGAGCAAAATCTTTTGTTTTATTTAACTGTATTTTTTGAAGTTGAAAACTGTTGCTCTGATTTTATCTATCCATAACAGATAAGATGAGGACCTGATGAAGGAAGGAGAGTTTATTTGCATGCTTGAAAGGTTTTCCTTCAAAGGTTTTCCTTTCAATCTTTCAGATTATTTTTTTTTCCAGTTTAAACCTAAAAATTAATAAGGATTGTACTTGTTGCTTTGGAATAACTCATCTAACTTGTTATATGATTTCTCTCTTTTAGAGCAGAAAAGGTTTCTCTCTCCAACCATGGCAACTTTAAACCTGGAGAACTTCAACTTCCAGAATTCCCCAGCAAAGCTGGCTGGGGAATTCTGGGAGTTGAAGTCTTCCAGGCTTAAAATTGCAAAGGTTGGAGACTCTTGTTTTAGAGGATCTTTGAGAGGATCTTAGATTAACCTAAGCAATTATACATTCTATAGTTAACGGCCCCTTGGCCACATGGGAAGGCTCCTTCAATTGGTGATAAGTGCTTGATAATAATTGGAAAGTATTCCATCAGTTTGACAGGCTATATTTTTAATTTAGTCAAATATTTAAAATAACTTTAGGCTGACCCTCCCGAATACTAAATACTTAGAATGTTTATTTGTCCCACTAAAATTAATGTATTGCAGAGGAAAGAAAAGACAGCAGCTCTGATGTGCAGTAAAAGCCTATTATATGCTCTAGTCTAGGCAATGAAAAATGAAGTCTTAACAATGCAATATTTCCTTCAACTCCAAATCCTTCTCTGAAATACAGTCCTGAAGAATTTGCACAATGTGAAGTGAGAGGAAAGAGAACTCAATGTGCCCTTTTCAAAAAGAAAGCAAACCTCTTTGAGATCCTGGGCTCCCAGTGCAGGGGTGCCCCATAGAGCCAGAGATGGTATTCAGCAGGTTCTGACCAGTTCTGGAGAACTCATAGCAGAAATGTTGAGTAGTTCAGAGAACTGGCAATTACCACCTCTGACTGGCCCTGCCCCCATCTATTCTCTGCCTCCTGAGTCCCAGCTGATCAGCTGGGTCTTCTTTTGTTGCCCTACACAGGAGAACGGAGCTGGAAATGAGGTTCGTGGGATGGGGAGGGAATGGGATTTTGCAGTATCCTTCCCGTTCCATGCTCACCAAGCCACACCCACCAGGCCATGCCCACCAAGCCACACCCACAGAACTGGTAGTAAAAATTTTTGAATCCCATCACTACAATACAGCTATGAGAGATTCCTGGAAAATTTCTCCAAACTACAGATTCTCTTGTAGCTGATCAACAGTCCTACTAATCAGTTTCCTTTGAGAAAGCTGTGGAAACTTTTGTTGTTTTTAAAGCACCTTTTTATTTCTTTCTAAGGAAGCACAGCACAGTGAAAACTAATCTATTTCTTTCAGCAGTTTAGCTTGCAACAAACAATAAATTATGCCTTATTTCCCACTGCAAGACATGATGTTTTCTTCTAGTAGATTCTACCTAGGAAACTCTTGGCACTGACTTCTCTTTTTTCTGCCCTTCATTCTGCTCCATACTTATGAATGGCTATTTATAGTCAGCCAACTTAGAGGCAATTTGATTTGCATTTCTGTCCCAAGTGCAAAATATTCTTAGACATTAAATGCTTATTAAAACTAGTAGGTCTATTATATTTTCAAAATTTATCTTTTTTAAAAATCAAAATTTGTATCTTACAGAAAACATGCCTTGTTTCCCCGTCAAAAAAGAAAAGAAAAGAAAAAAGAAAAGAAAAGAAAAAGGAGAAATAAAGTATCTTATCAAGGACAGTAAACTTTACCTGATTGTAATGAGTCTCACAGTAAGCTAGACCCTTTTTCTCATAATGCCGGTGTCCCAGGAATGGCTTCTCACATTTGGCACAAACAAAGTGCTATAAAGCGAAAAGGACATGTTATGTCAAAGGGCCTTTTGTCAAAAGAGTTTTTAGGACAAGCATAACGAATGATATATCCAAGTAGTTTTGTATGGGGGGAAAAAAAGCAAAACTAGAGATATCAAGCTCATATTATTTCATTGTTTTGTATATAGTCACCTCCTTCAAGGGGATGTTGTTGTGGAAGTCTTGATGCTTTCAAATAATGCTGAACTAGAAATGATGGTCTTAAAAAAGTACCATCTTTGAATGCATTTCATTTTTATGCTACTGCATACAGACTTCTAAATTGTACCAAATAGCCAAGAAGAAATGTAAATGATATATTCCAGAATCAAAATCTGCAATAAAATATGTTGGGTTTCACTCCAGAATTCTATGTTACCTTCATTTCAAAGGATTAGTGGGGGAATGTCAAATTTCATGCGAAACAAACATTATCAATGACACATATTTGTGCTGGGCTTGAATTCCTAGTGCTTCAAAACATGATCACAATTGCACCTTTTGAGTCATTGTTACCACAGCAGTCCTAGGTAAATATCTATTGGTTATAAGCTGGGAATACTGTCTTTTCTTTAGACGCTTTTTTTAATTTAGTAATATTTCTACACTAGGTTCTCACAAACACTACCAAGATGAAATACCTTAGTATCAAACATCAAAACAGAATAAACATAAAATTATCTTAAAATATTAAAAACAACTTGAATATATTCATGAAACATACCATAAAATTTGAACTGTATCATTTAAAACAGTATATGAGTACAAACCAGTTACTTACAGTCTAGAATCGTGAGGGCGAACTTATGGCACGTGTGCCGGAAGTGGCATGCAGAGCCATCTCTGCTGGCACATAGGTCATCGCCCCAGATCAGGACCACTGCACGTGCGTGCGTGCTTCCTGCCAGCCGATTATTGGGTATCTGCTGTGCATGCATGGGAGGGTAGGGCACGGAGGGGAGACATGCGCATGTGCAGAACCACAGGGTGCAAGGTCACATGCACATTGCATTATGGGTGCAGGCACACGTGCAAGTACAAGCACAGGTGCACACTTTTGGCATGTAACAATGAAAAGGTTAGCTATCACTGGTCTAGAACAATGCTTTTAATATCGTATCAATGACAAAATCATATTGTACGTATGTTCCAGCATTTCCATGGATTCCAGTTTCCTTTCAATCACATTTTAATCTGATACTCTATAAAGCTACAAAATATATTGATATAATTTATGAGGATGAGTTATTTTTTTCTCTGTCCTATTAAAATTAACATTTATATTTATTTGTACTTGCTGTACAGTTCTTATCTTTGAAAAGACAAAGAGAGATTCATTACAGCCATTCCATCTTGGAATGTTGGAAACTATTCAGATTTTATTATAAGATTTTAGTAGGACGATTTAAAAGAAGAAGAACAACAACAATAATAATCATCGTGGTCTTTCAGATGTTTTTGAATTCCTCCTCCTCCTCTCGTTAATCGTGGATCATGCAGAAATTGTGAACCATAGTTCAACACCACTTGGAGGGACACAATTTTCCTGACCTAATACATTCGTTAGTAAATTTATATTTTAAGGCAGAAAACAGTTTCATCTATTGTTGTTTTAGGCATTGTTTATTATTTATATATTTGGGACAAGACAGGCTACAAATGTAGCTAAATGCAAAAAAAAGATTGATTTCACTATATACAAAGAACAATGGCAATATCTGTTTGTTAAATAGGAAAACACATTGTACCAAAAATGGAAGGGCAATATTAATTTCCAGCAACTGGAGAAGCTCTCACCTCAACATGCCACTGTTTTCCTAGAGCATTGACCACTCGACCCTCAATAGGCCGCCGACAAGCCCCACAGATTGGAATGCCCATCTTATCATGGCATGGCAGGCAGTAAAGCTCTCCTTTCAGCTCCCTGGCATCAGCGGTCAATTCCTTCCTATACCAACATAAGTAATTAAGACTTCGGGACCAATATTTGTCACAAATAGTAATTATGTATCAGTCACTACATAATCTAAAACAGACACCTGACTTCTTGCCAAACATGAAAAGAGGACCAATTCTTAAACATAAATATATTCCTTAGACTTCCTTTGCCTCATTATTCATTCTCACACATACTTTGGAAGAACCCTTTTTAATAGATTTTGGTTTATGACTTGTATTTTAGAAATCAGAAATAATCAGAAATACTAAGCCATTGTCCATTAAATCTCAGAAATGTAAATGTTTATCTAATTAATTTTGTACTTTGGATATTTTATAAATAGCTTGGTGATTCATGTTCAGAGGAGATTCAATTCAATAATTTACTATGTAAAGAGAAATTTATAACTACTTAATACATGGCCAACATACCCACAGTGGGTGCAGCTGAAATGATCTGGATGGTAGGAGTCGTTCCTGAACATAAGAGGCTGTTCATCAATTATCAAGTGACATTTCTGGCAAATGTATTTGCCCAAGCCTTTGGCTTTCTCACGATTGTGGCAAGGCCGACAAAGATGTCTAAAGAGCAGTTGGAAAGAGAAATTTTGAGAGACATCATTGAAATTACAGACAATTACAAACAAATTGCTTGCTAGACTTCAGAGCTTCTGAATCTTAATGAGAATATTAATTCATAAACCATGTTTAGAGCTTGTGATTGCATGAATTACGTTAACATTGAACTGGGTTAAGTAAATGACAGCATCATTTTCTTCAGCTAATTGAATTTTTGTGCATTTACTTAAAAAGTCAGGAAATTTCAAACATACAAGTACACACAAATGCATTTACATTTAATTTTGCAGGTTGCCCTATATAGAACATGCTCCATTTGTTCATTTATAGGGCTGAACGAACAGATAACATGAAAAGCTGCTGATTGATAGTACTGTGCAAAACTGTGCAAATACCAATTAGAAAAGAGCCAAGCAACTCAAATTAATGCTACACAGTCTCCAAGGCTTCCTGAAAGATCTGAGCAAGGTCATTTGGCCTCTAGGTCCTTATCAATAGAAAGGAGCTAATAATAAATCTCAGTTCTACGAGGCTACTGTGGATCTTGTGTTTCTTACAAGTTCCCAATAGAAAGACCAGTCAGCATAAGTGGAAAGGAATGTTATTAGCACACTTGGTTCACAAGTCTTCTCTGCTCTTCCTCCCCAAAGCTGAAGATACTAAGACAAGAGCTACAGTTCACAGAAAGAGAGCAGACAGCGTCCCTTTATAAATGGGAGTATGCAGCTGTGTTGCTCTCAGGATAAAGGCATCAATTTTATTCCTCTCCGTGGAATGAAGTCTAATTATACAGGGCAAGACATAGAGACCCTACTGCAAGTGTCCTCAGAAGAATGCCCTCCCATTTTACTGAATAAGGGGCCTTCAGCCCTTTCCACTGATAAACCATTAGCAGCCCAGCTCATTTGGAAGCCTGTCTACTATCCTATAGATCCTTGTCCAGTGCAAAGCAAAGGGAGGTCTTAGAATCACAAAGCCGTTACTATGGTAGCCGTCCTTCTCACTCACATTCCCACCATTATGGAATTATCCCTTTCTGAAATGTCCTGTTGTGTCTGTAGCACTAGTTTCCCCCTCCCCTTCTGCAATACTCTCCAAGACCTCTAAGGCAGGCAGAGGACTCCAAAGGCACAGTGTAAAAGGCAGAGGTCCAAAGAGAGAGGCTTTAATGAGCAGGGAAAACACTGGAATATTCATAAATACAATAACAATTAGCAACTCCCTCCTCCAACAGTTGAGCTGGAATTAAGAGTGTCTTTCACAACAGGCATGTTATCTCCCTATTCTGTGAGCAAGATGATAAAGGACTATCACATCTAGCAGAACTCTATATAGTGCAGCTCTCTTGTCACTGAACTTCGTACAGTCAACCCCTGATGGGACTTTTTACAGCTGTGTTCTTTTTCCTAAATTTGCTGGTGTTATAAAGAGCTCAAAGGTTTTCATCACAACTTGATCAGACTGCAAACAAACTGCAAGAGGTAAGATCTTTGGTATCAGAGTAGACAACATTTATTAGCCTAGAAAATACAGCATCTCCTAACTTGTATCGGGGTTTCCAAATAAACAATTTTTGTTATTACTGTTCAAAAAGTGCTGTCTATAATGTTAAGAACACAGTGTTCTACTTAATATTACTAGATGTATCCATAATATGAGGAAGATTGCTGATTAAATATTACAGTGATAAATGAATTACCCACTGAGTTATAACAAATTGATACAAGTTTATTATTTAATTTTAATAATACTCATAAGTGTATAACTTTGGATGAATGAAGAATGAAAAGTGTTGCTGTTCTAAGAAAATAGAAGTAGCTGTGATTTCTAATGTATATTTAAGCCAATTAGCGAGGATTCTCTTAATAAACTAGAGAATTGAATACAAACAAAAGACAATCTGCTGCATGCCTAGAATTTGGGAATATTTGTTCAAGCTTCATTAAGAGATAAAGTAATACTATCTTTTTGCTATAGAAAAACATCTTTATTTTATCTTTCTTTAAATAACTGAAACACTCTGTGGTCTAGTTGCAAAATTAACACTTGCAATTAGTACAAACTGTTTTAAGTTCCAAGTAATACTAGATCCAAATAATGCTGAATTTTCCATTTATATAATTTCTATGCTATACAAAGCACTTTGAATTAAGCAAATTGTACATGCAATACACAGTATATACTGCTTCTGTGGAACTTCAAGTGAAGATACTTACATACGTATATGCACACATACATAAATACATACATATATAAAAACATGACATAATATAGCATATTATGTTTAGGGATAATTAAGCTTGTGACTTATAACAAGTAGGGCAATTAATTGAAATACAGCTAACAAAAAATTTAAAATAGAACATCCTCTCCCAGAAGTGTACCTAATTTTCATGCATATTTTAAAAAAAGAATAGCCAGGATTCATGTGCCCATATATAATGTTTTTGTTTATGCATCTAATTCTAGAAAATATCCCGATTATCTGGAGGTGGCTTTTTCAAAAGTCTGGGGAGAGGGTTATCAGACAACCTAATCAACATCTAATAGCAAGGGAAACTAACAGCAAGTTTTGCTAGTTGATATAATAAAAAATAAAACACAGATTTCTTGGTATTGTAATATTTTCATCTAAGTTTATTTATTTGGTATTTCAGGCTCACATTGAAGACCAATTGTGAGGAATGAACAGCCAAGCAGACTCTTCAGACCTGTTATTCAACATTTCCCTATCAAATTCAGAGCAATGTGGCAAAGAGAGTCCCATGGAAAACATCCTTTTTGCTATTTTCTATCTCCTCGATTTCATCCTAGCTTTTTTGGGCAATGTTTTGGCACTCTGGCTCTTCATTCGGGACCAAAAATCAGATACCCCTGCCAATGTTTTCCTGATGCATCTTGCTGTAGCCGATCTGTCTTTTGTGCTCATTTTACCAACTCGGTTGGTCTACCACTTTTCAGGCAATCACTGGCCATTTGGAGAGCTCCCTTGCCGACTCACAGGATTTCTTTTCTACCTCAACATGTATGCGAGCATCTACTTCCTCATGTGCATCAGTATAGATCGCTTCTTAGCTATCGTGCATCCTGTGAAGTCCCTCCAACTCCGCAGGTCACTCTATGCTCATTTGACCTGTGCCTTCCTGTGGGTTATCGTTGCCGTGGCCATGGCACCTCTTTTGATCAGTGTGCAGACAGTTGAGATGAATAATACCACCGTCTGCCTCCAACTCTACAGAGAGAAAGCATCACGCCATGCTCTTGTATCCCTGGCTGTGGCATTCACTTTTCCTTTTTTTACCACAGTAACCTGCTATTTACTGATCATACGAAGCCTGAAGAAGGGGCACCGCATTGAAAATCATTTAAAGGAAAAAGCCATCAAAATGATAATCATGGTCCTAACTATCTTCTTGGTCTGCTTTGTGCCTTATCATGTCAACCGTTACATTTATATCCTCAATTATGATGGTGTGAAGACTTCTTGTGCAATGCAGAGGATTCTGGCACTTGGCAATCGCATCACTTCATGCCTCACCAGCTTAAATGGTGCCCTAGATCCTGTCATGTATTTTTTTGTTGCTGAAAAGTTTCAAGAAGCCTTGTATGGTTTGTTTTGCCCCAAAAGAGTTGCAAGATTACCTTCAAGTTATGATGGGAAAACAAACGACAGCTCTTTAAGTGCTAAATCTGAACTGTAAATACCTGAAAACAAAACACTTCCTGAACAAAAGTTTGCTATCCAGCACAATTTAATCTCTGAGAAAGCAGAACTACTTTTCTACAAAAACACAAGGTCTAATACTTAATTGTTAAAGAAACAAAGCATATACAGCAATTCTAACTGGAAAGGGGTACTGAGGTGGTAGATGCCATGTTGAAAGCCCTGCTATTCTCTGTTGGCCAGGATGGATAGTATCTCCCCCTTTTTTTTGCCTTCTCCCTAGCATTTTTAAGGGTTTTTTTGGATGGGTGTGTGTGTATGTATGTGTGTGTATGTGTGTGTGTGTGTAATTACAAAGAGAATAGTTACAAAGACTATCGGGACACATAATTATTTTGATTTTCTGGAATACTCTTTTGAATGTTACTATCAGTGGAAATATTGCCAATAAGATTTTTCATAAGCATTGTTTGGACCTACAGATAATTTATAGGAGCTTTACCTTATCATAACCATTTCAAGAATCAGATCAGATTGTGTGAAATTATGAATCTTGTGATAATTTTTGCATAGCAAATAGTAGCAAATAATAATTCCATTAGAATATAGATTGGAATTTCAGTGAACAAAAGCTTGGTAAATTCTTCAAAAAATAAATATTCATAGGTGATGAAAGAATTGACCATTTAAAGTATTCAAACAGTGAGTAGAGAAGTTTTAGTAATATTCAGCAGCTGTTCAAACCTATTTTGTACAATATGCAATGAAACAAGGCAAGCAGGAATTCAGCCCGAAAGCTGTTCAATATTTATAACTACAATGCAAATTTTTGAGATGTTTATGAATATGGGGTTTAATTTTAAACAAACTTTATAACCCTCCCACCATAGCTGTAGAAAAATATAAAAGCTGCTGATGCTTTTTATTACACCTCAGGATGAATAAATTACAAAGATCATATTTGAACAATATGTTCCTTTCAATTATAGCTTTGGCTGTAGATACCATTTTCAATGGCAGTGAATACACAAACCACAATTTATTTTATATGCAGATTTTTTAATATGACTGAATATGGTTAATGAATTCTTAGAGAGCTTGCCACATATCATTAATTCACTTTAATAATGTAAGATGTAAGTCCAGCTGGGCACTTAGCCGTAATTAATGTAGACCGAGTCCACCATAGTATCTTAGAACAATGATGATCTGGAGCTGGAGCAACTGTGCTTGCCAATATAACATTGCTGCAGTTGTATCACAACATGTTTGTATTATCATGTTTATTATCTTTCTACATGAGCCGCGGTGTCACAGTGGTTAGAGTACAGTACTGCAGGCTACTTCTGCTGACTGCTGGCTGCCTGCAATTTAGCAATTCAAACCTTCCCAGGCTGTTGCCTCAGCCTTCCATCCTTCTGAGGTTGGTAAAATGAGGACCCCGACTGTTGGGGGCAATATGCTGACTCTGTACACCTCTTAGAGAGGGGTGTAAAGTACTGTAAAGGAGTATATAAGTCTAAGTGCTATTGCTATTGCTACATTTCAGATCTTAGTCAACTTTATACTGTGCATCTCAGTGGTGGGATTCAAAATTTTTTACTACCGGTTCTGTGGGCATGGCTTGGTGGGCATGGCATGGGAAGGAGACTGTAAAATCTCCAGTCAAAGGTGGGATTTGCTGGTTCTCCGAACTACTCAAAATTTTTGCTACCGGTTCTCCAGAACTGGTCAGAATCTGGTCAGAATACCATCTCTGGTGCATCTTATATATTTTTATGTTTTCCAGTATGTTTAGAACATGCACATACAACTAAATACTTAGCTGAAACAGTGTAAATTACTCTCATTTGCCTTTTAGCACTTCAATTCTGTTTTCTGAATTAAAGTATGCTGTGACCACAAATACCTAATATCTACTAAAGGAAAAGCACAAGGACTGCCTTTAATTTTTTCTAAAAAATATTTTTATAAACTCAACTTTATTAGCCAATATGATAGAAGAAATAGAAAACATAAAAATAGGTTCAGAGAATTCACAAACAAATAAAATGTTTAATTTCCAATAATTAGTTTCATTAAGGAAAATAATATAAATGCAAAGAATAGTCTAGAAAACTGAAAGTCGCTGCATGTATTTTGAGGCTATTCTATTTTGTGTCCTTTTTCAAAATGATTTTTGCATTTATTGTTTTTTACTTTTACTTTCTTTATATTCACATTTGTACTTAAAATGTATATTTAAAAACTGTTATATTTCTTACGTAACTGGAAATACATTCAAAAGGAGAATAAAGCAATTTTGTTTATATTGGTGCAAAATTCTGTCTATCCACCAACACTGGTGGTAAGTATCTTAATATATCTTAATATAACTGTATTTATAAAGGCGCTTAGCTACTTTCTGGCATTTTGTCTAAAAGAATTACCATTTTGAGAATAGCTGCCAGTACACTCAATCTCCAGACTTTTTGGAGATATATGTTCCTTTCCATAACTTATCACTAGCTTATATACAATGCATTCAACTTCACATTTAGTTTTTATGCCTATTTCATCAACTGCTAACATTTTAACATATAAAATGCAGACAGATTTCTATCTGTTCTTACCTGCCAGCATTCTTCACAAAACCCAAATCAGCAAGAACTACATCACAGAGTTCACAACGAAAACATTCAGGATGCCAATTATTGTTCATTGCTTTTATGACTCGGCCAATGATGAATTCACCTTGAAACAGAAATATCACACTTTATAACCTTAATTCATTTCAGAAGACTCCCTGGTCCTTAGGATTCCATAGTAGTAATTGGGTAGCAAATTTTGTAAAACATATTTTGTAGTCTGTTTTATTACAGTTATGAGAAACCTAAGAGTACATATAATTTGCTCAAGGTCACTGAGACAAATCCAGGTTTGTTAAAATACCGAACTGATATCTATTTTACTAAACCACAAAGATTCCCTTATAAAGTTCTGAATGTCAGGATTATCTTTTTTGAAAAGTACAATTTCCACATATTATTTTTGTTCTTATCTATGATCAGTGGTGTCACAAATAAATTACAATATTTTCTTTTTAATTTGCTCTCTACTGCCTCTCCTTAAGAACACCCAGTTATAGAACACCCAGGACCTCATAATCAGATGGTTTACAAACATTATTAATAAACAAAATTAGGTTTGAATCATTTATGTGGAAAGCTTACCACATTCCCCACAGCATGGTGCAAATAGCATCTGGAAGTCATGCTCACAATATTTTCTCCCTTCAAACTGAAAGAGATATACAGGAAAAAAACATTCATAAACATTTATAAAACATTCATCATAAAAAGAACTGTAGAGTGTGCAGATGTAAAGCAATAAACTTATCTCATCAATAGCCGAGGGATCTTGCATTTCTGATTCTTATTTTTGGAAAGCTTATTCCAACACATTAATTCACCTTCAAATCACAATAGTTATTATAATTATAGTATCAATTAGATATGTTGTAATAGTACTCTTATCTAATTTGCTAGTTACTATTCTCTCTGATTTTAAATATGCCTTTTTTACTGTCTATAAAGAGATTTGCTTTTAACGCACAAGCTCATGATCTTCTGATGTTATTTTGCCCTGCATTTTTATTAAATCAAATCACTAACAAAAACAAAGAGAGATATAACTGGGCCTATTCTTTTAAGAAAAAGTATTAGTTTTCCGTTTCTTCTGTTTCACTATCGTGGCTCCTAATGTTAACTGACTATGCAATGTTATGTTTAAAGCTGGATAAATTATGGTTACTCTTAACTATGGCGAACTGAAACATGTAGGCTTTCATGCTCGGCTTATGACATTGGTTTGCACACATCCCAGAAAAAAGTAATCATTTTTTAATGTTTGGATTGTGATCTTCAATTAATGTTCACAGAAATGAGACCTTCTAATACCACCTTTGTGATAGAGGATGTGAAAGGAGTACAGGGTTTCAAGCTAGTACACATAGCTCTAAACTATAATTTAGCATTGTCTTACATCATGCTGACAAGAAATTTCTATTAGAGTTCTGACTCCAATTTATTTATTTAGCGTGTGGCATGTGTTAGCCAGGGATCACCGAGGTGGCTGCCTGCCTCTGTGAAAGAAATTTTTTCAGGAGGTGTTATCTTTAACTGCAGGATGCCAGAATGCTGGTAGGCATTCAGGGGAGGCTCCTTTCTTGTCCCTATGTGGTTTATTCACTCACAGGAATCGAGCTGCCAATCTCAGCAGAGCACAGTGAAATTGATTGTCAATCAGTGTTGCTACCTAAGTGGACAGTTTGATTTCACAGAAGTGTGATTGACTTGGAGTTACATTGTGTTGTTTCAGTGTTCCCTTTATTTTTTTGAGCAGTGTAGTTCAGTTATGCTTCTCAATCAAGGAAGGATAAAAACTTTCCAAACTATTGAAAGTATAATAATCTCACATCATAGAAGAGGCCATCTGGAAACTGGCGAAAGCACTGAGCACAGACAAAACAGTTTTCATGATACAGTTCTCCGTTGCTGTTTACAATACGTTCAGTTGGATCAAAACGGGCTCGACAGCGTTCACATACAGCATTTGCGAGGGCATCTGACATATTACTGAGAAGCAAAAAAGAAAAATGAAAAACATTTCTCCTAAACACAAAATGTAGTCACTTAATTAAATTACATTAATAAAAACTAAAATTCCATTTTATACCTTTCGATTCAAGCATGAGGTGCCAATTATAAAAATAACCAGAAAGTAAATATTTAATTATCTTATATAGAATAGAATACAATGGAATGGAATAGAACAACTTTATTTGACCAAGTGTGATAAGACACAGAAGATATGTGTCTCTGGTGCAGAACTGCACTAGGCTAGTGATTACATATTTCAATTAACAGTTTATCTGACTCTAAGGATGCAATCCTATGCATACTTAATGGGGATTATCATGAAACTCATAATTGGACTTTTAATAAACACATAAACTCTTGTATTATAAAGCAATCCAGCTTAGTTATATCTAAAGAACTATATATTCTATCTCTCAAATGAAAATGAGTTATTTGCTTGCCTCTTATTTATTGGCATCTACAGAATATTATTTATACTAGTCATAATAAATACATCATTATTTAAATTGTGTTTTATCAAAAAGTCACAGAAAACTACATAAAGTGGTAGTAACTATTAGTGATGCCCTTTAAGCTATCTTTAAAAAGCACCATAGGTCATGGTAAAGCTTTTTCAGGGTATGTTCAGCTCCTGAAGACTTCATGGAAACATTTGTAGAAGGTCATGAATGAAAGTGTTCTAAATGCTAATGGATTACAACAACCGAAGTTTGAATTTCCATGAGGGAAAAAGAAACCATGATTTGCATCTTGTCAGAGCCTTTTGTTACTTATGACCTTATATAAGTACTTACATAAGCACTTTCAACATTTCTGGATTTTCTCATCCATCCCACATAGCCACCTACTTGCAAAGTGCTAAAAATGTCAAATTGTAAAAGATTTCTTGGATTAGAACAGCAGCAAGCTTTCATAACTTACATTAAAAGTTACAAAACTTACTATAGGAGATAAACATTTTCCAATAAAATGGATATCCACAGAACTTTATCAAAAAATATCAAATCACACAACCCACCGCCTCCCAAACATCAAAAACTTTGCACAATAAACAGACTGCTATAAACACATGGCATCACAGTAGCATACAAATCAATGAAAACCTTCCAAAATATCTTAAGCAAACCAAAGTGACCCAGTAGTTCAAGAAGAAAAAAAAAACAGGAATCATCTACAACATACAATGCAAGGATAGATGGAAGACTAGCAGAGCACACCCACAAACTAGGTTTTAGAAGACATGATAATTAAATCTCCTTAATTTCACAACATGTGGACTCAATCATATTTTCAACTGGAAAACTATTAGCATCTTAGACTAAGCCAAATGCTAAAATGATAGGAAATTCCTGGATGTTTGGTATTCAGATAAATCAGCCATCAATAGACACAGAGAGATAAACCACATTTTCACACCTTTCAAAAGAAACAAAAATATAAAGAACAAA
Organism: Laticauda colubrina; assembly: GCA_015471245.1. Classification (NCBI taxonomy): domain Eukaryota; kingdom Metazoa; phylum Chordata; class Lepidosauria; order Squamata; family Elapidae; genus Laticauda; species Laticauda colubrina. The sequence goes on from BLBF01000053.1 coordinate 9,624,077, forward strand.
TAAAAAGACTATAACCCTCCAGCAGTCAATATTCATATCAGCAGAGATCGGTACCAGATAAATAATCAGGCAGAAAACAATATTCAAGTCAAAGAGAAAATTACATCCCCATCACAACTGGCAGAGCAACCTATGGGATAGAAACAGGGAGCAAATCGTACACTGATATTATCTAATTGGGTAATTAAATATCTATAAGTAAATAGCTAAGCTCGAAGAATACCAAGAGCTCTAACCCTGAGACAAGTATATTCTCTTCTACTGAAGTTAAATAAAGCCATAAGCTAACTCTATAAAAATGAAAATGCCAGTTAATTGATAGGTATTCTGAGTGTTCTATTTCAACGTATCTTGGAATATAGGTGGACACATAATAAAAATTAATTAAATATGAGCACCACAATGCCTTAGAATTGTAAATAATAGTATTTACAAATATATAAAATATTGAAACAGATTTAATGTATCTAACATTAATTACAAAAAATGAGCATTTTTAAAATTTATCAATTGGAAAAAAATATATAGAAATTCTTCATAGATACATTAAGGTCCCAGTAATTTGATTCTATTTGCAGCTTTTGTAGCAACTGTAGAGGCTGTCCAATTTCTATTCTTTGACTTTAAAAAACAAACCTGTTGTACAAACTTGACTCGTTAATAATATATTCCAGGCAACAAATAACATATGCCAGAAAGTAGGTTTTTCCAGCCAGCTTGATCTGCAACCTTTAGTATGCAGACAAGTTCAAACCCAGAAAATGGAGAGCTCTGAAAATTGCAATATAGGCTGTTTCATATCATTTCACAGAACATCAGCCCTATTTGTGTTTCCCAGCCAAAGAACTATACAAAACCTGTTCATCGATATCTATACCAGTAGCAGGCATATAAAAAGTGACCAGGCCAACTGTTTAGAGGGGTGATGTGGAGACACTCTGTATGGGTGAAATTGGGTTCTAGAGAGATTCCCACTGTTCTGTATGTAAAGTGGATGACTCCAAATCTACCATTCTGATTGGTTAAGGAAAAGACAAGTGGATTGGTTCACTAGGAACCAATCCAAAGAGATACCAAAAAGGCGGCAAATCTAAATAGCTGCCATTGGCTGCAAGCAGGCAAGCCAGCCTGTATAAAAGGGCTGGCCCCGGCTTCAGCCGGCGTTCCGTTACTAACTGTTAACAATAAAAGTATTTGTTGTTGGAACCCGGTCTACCTCGTGTGTTTTCCAAACAAAACACCCACAACAGGGAAGATTGCTTTCTTCCCTATCCTTCAAGCTCGAGGAAGTACTGATCGGCTCAGATTTTCAGAAGCTGTAGCAAGGACAATCACAAACCACCTCAAAACTGATTCTAGAGTCTGGGTAATATTTGAGAGAATGAAAATCACTGTATATAAGTACTCTAACTTACATTGAATGTAACTAGGGAAGGAGAACCTAGTTGTGACCCTTTGAGAACTGGGATAATCTCACAATAGTGACTTAGCACATACACCTTAAGGCCCTGTCACACTGCCCAACTGACGCAAAACGTTAGTAAAAAGGACACAACGGACGAGCAAAATATTCCATCCGTTGTTATCCGCTCTCAAAAGGGGCAAAAATTTGCATAACCGGAGCAGATAACACGGAAAGGAACGGACGCGGGGAGGACGCAGGGCGGATGGAAAGAGGATGTGGAACGAAAGCCTAGTGGATGGAAGCAGATGGAAGCGGATGGCACATCCGCAGGGCTTCCGGGGGGCCTCAGCAAAGCGGACGCGGAACGGATGAAGCGGATGCACAGCGGAAGCCTTGCGGATGCACAGCGGAAGCTGAACGGATGGCGAGTGTTAATTGCGCATGCGGGGGGGATGCATTACATAAGCCACGCGGATATAAAGGGAAGCAGCTCGCACGTGGCCAGCATTCGGAGGAAAGACCTGCTGCCGGATACATCGAGTCCTTGCCTGCCCTGCCTGCATGCCTGCCTGCCAGCCTTGCTGCCAGACTTCCTGCCAGCCTGCCTCTAAGCCTCCTGGCTAGCCTCCCTGCCAGACTTGCTCTCTGCCTGCCTGCCAGCCTTGCTGCCAGCCTGCCTTCCAGCCTCCCTGCCAGCCAGTCTGCCTGCCAGCCTTGGTGCCTGCCTGCCTTCCTGCCAGGCTTCCTGCCAGCCTTGGTGTCTGCCAGCCTCCCTGCCAGCCAGTCTGCCTGCCAGCCTTGGTGCCTGCCTGCCTGCCTTCCTGCCAGCCTCCCTGCCAGCCAGCAACCCCACAACCATGGGAAAGAAGCGAAAGCCTCAGCAACCTGCCGCCATCCCTGGCAAGAGGGACAGGGCCACCCTCCCGCCCCCTGTCCCTGACTCTGCTTCTGCTGGGGCTTCTGCTGCTCAGGCTCACTCTTCTGGTGCTGGAGCTTCTGCTGAAGCTGCTTCTGGCGGTGGTGCTTCTGCTGCGTACTCTGCTGAAGCTGCTCCTGGCGGTGGTGCTTCTGCTGCTTCGTACTCTGCTGAAGCTGCTGGTGGTCCTGCTCATCCTGCTCGTGCTCCTGGACTTGCTCGTCCTGCTCGTATTGCTCGTGCTCCTGGTCTTGCTCATCCTGCTCATGCTCCTGGTCCTGCTCGTGCTGCTGCTGCTGCTCGTGCTCCTGGTCCTGCTCGTGCTGCTGCTGCTGCTCTTGCTCCTGGTCTTGCTGGCGCTGCTGGTGCTCACTCTGCTGCTGCTGATCCTGGTCCTGCCGGTGCTGGTGCTGGTGCTGCTGCTGCTGATCCTGCTGCTGCTGCTGCTGCTGATGATGATGATGATTATGATCCTACTGGTGATGATGATGATGATGATGATGATGATGATCTTGCTGGTGCTGCTGCTGCTGGTCGTGTGGAGGAGCAGCCCTTACCACCTGGGAGCCCCTCTGATGAGGGCCCATCTGGTCCTGCAAAAGGGAGGAAGAGGCATATGCGACAACGGGAGAGGAGGCAGTACTTTATTGAGGAGGAACACGAGGATGAGGTGCTGGAGTGGCTGAGAGAGAATGACTATCTGTGGCGGAAGGGACACTGGCTGTACAGGGACACCAAAAGGAAGCAGGCTGCTTGGAGAGAGAAGGCGGAGAGTCTGGGCTACACATCGGATGTTCTCCTCGGCTGGTGGAAGCACATGCACACCTGGTACGGGAAGCTGCACCTGAAGAAATCTGGCCAGGCCACGGTTAAGCTGACGGACAGAGAGACCTATGTCATGGCCAGGTGCAGCTTCCTGGAGGGTGAGATCCGCCACCGAGGAGCACCAGCAGCCCCTCTCACGACCCTCTCTCTCCGGCAGCCTGCTGAGAGCCAGTCCTCCTCCGGCCGAGAGTCAGTCCCTGTCTCCAGGCAGGTTTCTGTGGAGCGTGCCACGGCGGAGAACCCACGGACAGGTGTTGTAACCGTGGTGGAGCGTGTGGAGGACTCCCTGATGCGGTGGAAGAAAGGAGACATCGCGTCCACCACAGCTATAGCCGCATCCACCACCTCCCAGCTCCACCTCCACAGAAAGGCAGAGAGCCAGACAGCAGGAGGGGCAGAGCCACACTGTCCTGCTGGAGATCAGGGACACCATCCGCACCAGCATAGATCTCCTCTCTCTGCTGGTCCACACCGACTCCTCATCCTCCAACCGCAAGCCCTTCCTCACCTATGTCAACCAGGCCCTGAGGGACATGGCGGATCCCCAGTACCAGGTGGTGAAGGACCGGATCACGGAGCTGCTTCACAACCCTCCAGACCCAGAGGAACCTGCTCCCACCCAGTCCAGGTCTGCTCCTCCACCCCAGGTGATGTCACTCCCATTCCAAGGCTTTCCACAGGCTCTCACCTACCAAGGCTACAGCTACCAGGAGGTCCAGCAGCACAGGCAGCAGCCCTTCCCAGTCCAGGCACAGAGTCATCAGGCGACACCGTTGCCACCGGTTCCACTGATGCAACCGATGCCACCCACGCCAATGATGCCACCGACGACAGCAATGCCACCCACACCACCGATGCCACCCACGCCAGTCCTCACCCAGCTGCAGACCAGACAGCCCCAATACACAACTCCTTCCTCCACCCCACAGCCAAGCCCGGCCTCAGTACATCTGTCATCAGTACTGGGGCTGACTCCCCATGGCATGGAGGAAGGACCTCTCAGCATCACGGGTCTGAGCCAGATGTCCGAGAGCTTTCTCAACACACCATCACCTGTTGTCCTCTCAGGGCCAGGCACCCCAGTGGTGCTTCAGACCAGCACTCCAGCAGCAGCCACCTCCACAGCACCTGGACCCTTCACTCCTGAGACTGGGCACACCTCCGAGTGACCAAGAGTGCCAGAGACTGGCTGGATGGCTACCTGTGGACTTTATTTGGACACTTGACTTGGGTCATTTTTGTTTTATAGCTTCTATGTTCAATAAAGTCTATCTTTGATTCACACACTTGCTTCATTTCTTTTTTTTAATAAAGTCTTGGTGGAAACTTTTAGAAATGGTTTAAGCCTTTGCATGCTTGTGGGATGGGTTAAGATTGCAGTGGGGTGGGCAGGGATACCTGTGGAATGAGCAGAGATACCTTTGGGGTGGGTAATAGCTGTGGGATAGATAAACCTCCAGTGCAAGCATAGTGGGACTATATGGTCCACCCTCCCAGGTGCCACACCTATGGCCCTTTATTATCAATAACAATGTAATAATCATTCACACATGTCAACACAAACACAACTCTTTATTAAATGCCCTGATCATTGTAGGGCCACCCAACATACATGGCCCAATCTCATCAGTGTGATGAGACAGGCTGAAGGAAGCATCCATTAATCATCTATCATCCTGTCTTGCCACTCCACCGCTCCAGCTGGGGAGTTGCACCAGTGTTTCAGGAGGTTGCGCTGCTTCTTCCCTTCACGTGAGGCTCTGTTAGGGCCTTGCACATCCTCAGTGTCAATCAGGTTTTGCCCTTGCCTCCATTCCCTAGGGTCCATGTCCCCATTGCCTTGTTGGAGGTCCACGAGCCTGTTCTGCAAGACTGGGTAGCAGGTGCGCATGAGATTGTGCAGGATGCAGCAAGCTTCCACGATCCTCCTCACGGTCTCTGGGCGATGCTGCATGGTGGTGAGAAGTACCTGGAATCTGTTGGCCAGGATGCCAAAGGTGTTCTCCACCACCCGCCTTGCCCTGGACAGCCTGTAGTTGAAGATCCTCTCTTCACGGGTGAGGAGTCTGGAGGTGTAGGGCTTCATGAGGTAGGTTCTGAGGGCGAAGGCGTCATCCCCCACGATGAAGTAGGGCACATCTTGTGTGTCGTTGGGCAGGGGGTCTGGATCTGGGAAGCCCACGATGAGGTTGAGTTCCAGCCCCTCCTTGAGGTCACTGGCGTTGTATACCTGGGCATCTGAAGCTGACCCATTGCCTGAAGCATCGATGTACATGAACTTGTAGTCAGCATCGACCATGGCGAAGAGGACGATGCTGAAGAAGCCCTTGTAGTTGAAATAAGAGGACACTGGCGGGTGCTTTGCAAGCCACGTGCTTGCCACCTATGGCTCCAACGATGTGTGGGAAGTTCCACCTCTGATACCAGTGCTCTGCAACTTTCTTCCATCCTTCTTCAGTGGAGGGACACTAGAGGAGCTCCTCCATGTATTCTTTGATGATGGCCTGCACCACTTCTCTGACCACAATGCTGATGGTGTTATGTGGCACCCTCCAGCTGTACTGCATGCTCCTGAGGCCAGGTGGCGCAGAGTGAGGGAGTGCCACCTTGAGCCCAGGTTCCAGGCTGGGCTGGAAGTTGGTGTTTGCCTTGGTCAACCTGGGTGTCAGTCGCTGCACAACTTCGTCAAACATGGCTGGAGGCATCCTCATGAAGTTCTGGAATGCCCGAGTGTCTTCATTCCTGAGCTCCACCATCAGCTTGTTGTACAGTCCGTACTCTGCTCTTCTCCCGATCCATCTTCGAACCCAGTCAGATGAAGGCTGCAGAGGTCTGCACAGGTGGGCTGCTGGTCTGAAAGTGATATGCAGATGAGTTGCTCCCCCTTTTTATAGGCAGTATAGGTGTCCCTTTGCATCCTCTAGGCATCCTCTAGGCATCCTCTAGACATCCTTAATATCCGAGATAGGTCCCCTCTGCGAACGTTTTTTCCGTTTTAAACGCTTTCTTTCCACTAGGCATCCGTTCTGCATCCGTTCTGCATCCGTTCCGCTTCCTCCCTGCGTCCGAGCGCATGTGAGTTGTGCGGGGATGCGCAGCGGATGCCTAGCGAATATAGCGGATGCGTAACGGATGCAGAACGGATGCCTAGCAGATGCGTAGCGGATGCAGAATGGACGAATTGGATACATTTTCCGCGCTAAAGTTTTGAGCAGCTCAAAACTTTCTGAGCGGATGAAATGTCAATAGACGGATGCTGGACGGATAGAGAGGAAGCAAAACGGAGGCAGTGAGTACAGAACGGATACATCGCGTTAACCAACGGATGGCAAGCTGTTTTGTCCGTTTTACATCCTCTTTGCATCCGTTGGTGCAGTGTGACAGGGGCTTTAACTTGCACTTTTCTTGAAGCTGCCTTGAAGATGTTTCACAGGTTGCAGCTGGTTCAGAATTCTGCAAGCTGATCTTTGATGGGAGGAAGTTGGTTTGTTTATGCTATATACATGACAGGGTTACCATGACAAGAGATCAATGACCAGAATTCAAGATAGGGAAAGCTCGTCTTTAAGTAGAAGACAGATACATAGTAAGCATAGTTTTTTTGATCCTTGTATAATGAGATGAATCAGCCAACAATTTATTTCCATAAAGTTATACTGACAGAAAATTTTGTTATATGAAGTCCTTTTAAGGATATTCTAGTGTAACACATATTAGACTATAGTTCAAATCCCTCTGGACCAAAGTTACATCAAAATTTAAACAAAACCAAATTTAAAGAAAAATACTGTAAACAGATAAAAATAATAAAAAATAAAAGTCAAATTAAAATGTAAAACTATTAAGTATCATTAAAAGAGATTCTGAAAGCGGGGATTTATCGCTTCCTTGAACCCCTCTTAAGGGAATAGACACCTACAAGGGTTGCTTTCTATAATTTAGGAGCAATGATAGAAAAAGCTTATTCCTAAACCATCACTGGGTAAGCTGATAATCAGATGTCTCTGATTATCTTAATTTTGGGAATCATATAGAGAAAGGAATTGTTTCAAACAAGTCAAATTTAAAGTATTTGGGATTTTAAACTGATAACTATACTTTGTCTGGAACACAACCCCATTTCCCTAAAAATAACTGTAATAATAAATATAGGTATCATTAGCATTTTGATAACAACCATCACCTTCATTTAATGGTTTCACATGAGTTAATAAAAAAAAACACATTAAAATATTCATTGTAAATGCTTCATTAGGCATCAAACTCTCCATTAAGAAGAAATGAAAATTGTTTGTCAACTATGCATAAAGAATATATATTTTAAAAACTGAACAATTTTTAAAGATCACCAATTTTTTATAAGAGATATTTTCATATATTTTAAAGACAGAAAATATGGACATTTTGCCTGGTTTAAAGGATTAAAATTCCTGTTTCTTTTACAGTATGATCATGCATGCTGAATACAAACATTAAACAAAGTATTAATATTGTAAACTTATTTCAAATGGAAAAAAATATAAATTGATTCTTGTTGCCAAATAAGGTAAGAGGTATCTTTTAAGTCTGTTCATGCAGTGCTAGTTACACTTAACCCTATTTCAACTTCAAGTGATGAAGGTTTCCATAGCAGGTTTCCTGTTTTTATACAAAACTGATGTTATCAGAGCCAAAGCAGCACTTCCTTCAAGCAAAGGGAGCAATCCCAACCTGGTTTTCCTTACTTTCCACTTCAAAGTAAGTCAGAGCAAACATTCTAAATATATCAGCAACTGTTAATCTGAGGAGGTATCCAAATAACCTACCCCAATATCCCAGTTGCCCTTTCTTTCTCATCATTCAATAGTGACACGATGCCACTCAGGCGCTCTTGTCGACGTTGATAGAGTTTGGAAGATGTTAGTCCCCGAAGTCTCACACCAGCCATGGTTCTTACCGCTGGGAAGAAAACTGTGTAAGGATAACTGAATAGCAACTCTGAAGTGGAAACCCAGAAGGTTCAGGAAATGGTTTTTTTCCAGAAAAATTGTGTTCTTGAATTTGCTAATTAAAAGAAGTGACGCCCATTCTTCTCATACATCACTTTTTCTTCAAGAGCTATACAGATTCCTTGCCTGCTTTCCTTCTTTCTTCAATCCATCCCGTTAATGTTATGGATTCAAAATTATTATATTTGTTTAGAGAATTTAAAATACAGTATTTCAAAATCTCCTCAATTCTCTCATCAAAAATCACAGAATGTAATAATAAATTATAAACAATACAACTGAGTAGCCATCTCAGAAAAGATAGCTATGAGATTTTTAATAGATATTTCATCAGTAAATAACAATGATAACATCTAAAATATATCTTTAATTTCAGCTCTCCTTAACTAGTTTTGCATTTTTATGCCCTATCTAAAAAAAATTATATCACTGGAACAAAAAATGCTAGAACGGAGCAGAGTGGCTTTGAAACTCACTCCAAAAATCACATTCCAGTAAAATATCAAGAAGCACAGTAAAGAAACATATTTTACATTCCTAAACCCTCCCTGCCCCCAGTCCATAATTCTCGACTCAGAAGGTCACTGACTCAAGTTGTTGCTTTCTTTACACCCACTTTGGAAAAAGTATAATGTTACACAAATTGAAGTCATAACTCTGAAGCTTAAATTGTTTTGGTGATCCAGTCCTCCTTGTTCTTCTCTTTTTTATTGATTGTTCTGTTAACTTGTGTTATTGTATTTTAAATGATATTATTTATTTATTTATTTATTTATCCTTATTCTGTATATATAAAAATTATAACAGAAACAAATTGGAGTAAGGTAATATATCAAACTGTAATATGCAAGCACACAAAAAGTTATTTTAACAACCTCCCAAAATATAATTATTGATTTTATTAAGATTGTTGGTAGCAGTATTACTAATAACCTTAGCAGTATGACTAATAACTTAGCAATCGTTGCTAAAGATTTAGCAGAGTAGCCTTATCAATTCTCCAGTTTCTGGACTAATTATTCTCACAGACATTTCTTTCATAAAAATGAAAGAACTTGGGTAAGCTGTGAGTGTTTATTATCTAATTTGCTATTATCATACATAACATGTGTTAAGTCAGGTCTTTATCTCTTAAATCTCATCAGTCATCTATTAAATGATTAAGATTCATCCAAGTAGGGGAAAATGTCAAGTTTCCCCCAGTAAGATTAGATTAGATTTGCAAGATTCTATTAGTTTTATGGGTTTCTAATGACTCATCTATGCTACTTCTCTGCTAGTTTCCCCTACTGTCATAATACATTCATTGTGGGTTCATAATTGTTTTGGCAGCTATAGTTTCAAAAGATGTGATAATTTATATCAGAATAGATGTAGAAATACTAAATCAGTAACAATGAAAATTTTATAATAATAGGCGTTTAATAATAATTAATAGACACTGAGCTTGTCAGCAGCAAAGCTGAAAGCCCAGATTCCAGACCCAACGGGGTGAACTCCCATTACTTGTCCCAGCTCCTGCCACCTAGCAGTTTGAAAGCTTGCAAATGTGAGTAGATAAATAAGCTAAGAGTCCACCATTGGATTAATATAGTCTTTTCAGACTCGTGATTTATTCTTGCTATTACCTCATTGTTTATATTTTTTGATAGGATTGATGTATTTATGCAAAACAAAACAAAAATGCAGAATTCTTATTTTTCCAATAACAATAATAAATAACAGAATAGTAAGCAAATAATATAACAGTAAGAGCAAATATAATTGCCTCATGAAACTCTAAATTTCAGGTGCATGTCACACAAACAGCACATTTCCTCAGGATGCATGGTCTTTATCTCAAACAAAAGAAAGGAAACTATCTTAGCACAGCACAAGAGATCCTCCCAGCTGCCACCTTGAAAAGTGAAAGGGTTTCGCCTTCAACATTTGCAAGAGAAACAAGGTATTGGAGAAGGAATTAGAAACAGTGCTATGGACCATTTGATAAAAAGGAAATGATCTATAAATGTTTGGGAAAAAATCCATAAAACAAGTAAGGGGAGTTTGACTCCTGATTTATTATGGGGACTTCAAGAGCATCCCATTCCATGGAATAGAAACAATGTTAGCTAGAAATATTGTATAAACTATTTTTATTTAACCTGTATGCATGTTCTTAGTAACTGCTCTCCCAATTATGTATTTTTATGCAACTTGGAACCTCTTTACAGCAGTTGCTCCAAATAAAGACAGACTAAAAAATCAGTCCGAAATCTGACAGAATCTTTTTATGTCCTTTACATGTTTTTTTCTTTGAAAATCTATTTGAACAATTCTGTATTTTACTGGTTTTTACATTAAATGCTTTGCTCTTTCCAATATATACTTGCACAGCATTCATTCTACCCGATTGTATTTTGTTTAAAATTATTTTGTAGACAGTAAATTTGCACAAACATGCAATAATATACAATCAATTCAATATCTGGTGAAAAACATCTATAATTTCAAAGGTCCAGGGAGCGAAATAAGAAAGTGTAAGATTTAAACAGGTCTCTGAAGAGTCAAACAACAGGATAAAAACTTTCACCTTCCCTGTAGCCTGTTTGCTATACAGTTATACAATAGTTTATGAGCTAAAAGAAATGCATAAATATTGTTTAAGAGAAAACCAGTACCAAGCAGCAAGTGTATTTTACATTCCACTTGCTTAAATACAAGGAAATACAGCAGCAGTGAATTGCCTTTTTTCAGCAGTTTTTTTTTATTTATCCTGGGATTGAAAAACTGGATTTCCCTATGATCTTCCATCTAAAGTACATATCAGGATTGATACCCGCTTTCCTTTTTGTCAACAGCCAAAGTCAGGAGCTGCCATCTGCTGTTGACAACAAGCTTTTGGTTTTCAACAACTACACTACACTTCAGAAGTAACAACTACTTCTGAAAGCAAAAATAAATGACCGTATCACATATAAGAGAAATGAGAAATGTTTCAGCCAGAAGAGGGAAACTTCATCTTCCTCGTAAATGTGTGGTAGTGCAAAGGTTAAGGGGCAAAGAGGCTTGCTCTCCAGCTCGCAGCCGTGTTTCACAAACACCCCTCAGCCCGAAAGGTCGCGATTGCCAAAGCAGGCAATTCCTTTTGAAAGCCCACGAAGGGGGAGTCCTGCCAGCTGCTGAGTCACCCGGGGCAGCGGTCCCGGTCCCGTGGAAGAAGGAGCCGAAGCTGTTTCGGCGTCACCCGTCCAGGCAAGCTCCAGGCGACTGCGGGGGGACTCCGCTGTGTTTCTCCTCTTACCTGCCCGTCATGGCGGCTGTGGGGCCAAAGCGCTCTTGGCCGGCGAGCTTCGGGGCAGAGGTCGCGGGGAGAGCGACGAGCAGCGCGCTCGAGCAGCCCGCAGCCCGACTGCTCTTGTCCTCCGCCCGGTGCTGGCTGCCGTGGCGGGCCGCCCCTCTAAGTCAGGACAGGCGGCCTGATCTTCCTCCCGCCCCTCGGCCGGGCACATATTTTTCCTAGAAAGGGAATGAAATAATAAATAATGAAATAGCGAGGGCGGCGGTTTTCTGCAGTGGGACGGGGGAAAGCAAACCGCAGCTACAATAGGCTATGGCTAGCTTGCTCTTACTCCGGAGATACTTTAAAAAGCTTGTAGGATTTAAAACCAGGGTGCGCCTCATATAGCCAGTGCATTGTATGTATATATGTGTGTACGTAGCCATCTTTTTAGGAATATTCTTAATATCCCACTACAAATTTGTAAAGCTGCCCATCTCACAAAATGTGACTTTGGGAAAGGACAGGTAGTCCTCGAGTTACAACAGTTTGTTTAGTTACTGTTTAAAGTTACAATGGCATTGAAAAAAGTGAGTTATGACCATTTTTCACACTTACGATCGTAGCGGTATCCCCATGGTTACATGATCAAAATTCAGATGCTTGGCAGCTGACTCATATTTGCAGTGCCCTGGGGTCACAAGACCTCTTTTTGCGACCTTTCAACAAACAAAGTCAATGGTGAAACCAGATTCACTTAACAATTGTGCGACTAACTCAACAACTGCAATGATTCACTTAAAAACTGTGGCAAGAAAAGTTGTAAAATGGGGGAAAACTCACTTAACAAATGTCTTACTTGGCAACATAAATTTTGGACTGTTGTGGTTGTAAGTCGAGGACTACCTATACAACAATAGAGCTATTATGCTTTTAGTTTAGTGGTTCTCACTTTAGTTCATTAAGGGCCTGTCACATAGGCCGACGGATGCAAAAAGTATGTAAAAAGGACACAGTGGACGAGAAAATTTTCCATCCGTTGTTATCCACTCTCAAAAGTGCCCCAAATTTGCATAAACAGAGCGGACAACAACGGAAAGGAACGGACGGGGGGAGGATGTAGCCAGGATGTAAAGCAGATGCTCCACGGAAGCCTAGCGGATAGAAGCGGATGACACATCCGCAGGGCTTCTGGGGGAGCACAGCAAAGCGGACGTGCAGCGGAAGGAATGGATGCAGAGCAGATGCCGAGCGGATGAAGCGGATGCATCACGGAAGCCTAGCAGATGCCTAGCGGATGCAAAGCATTCACTGCGCATGCGGGGAGGATGCATTGCGTCAGCCCCCAGATATAAAAGGATGCAGCTCGCAAGCAGGTCACCATTCAGAGGAAAGACCTGCTGCCAGACACATCTCCAGCCAACAACCATGAGGAAGAAGAGGAAGCCTGTGCTATCTGCTGCCAGCCGTGGCAAGAAGGACAGGGCCACCATCTCCACCCCCTGGCCCTGACTCTGCTTCTGCTGGGGCTTCTGCTGCTCGGGCTGACTCTTCTGGTGCTGGAGCTTCTGCTGGCGCTGCTCCTGGTGCTGGTGCTTCTGCTGGTGCTTACTCTGCTGGTGCTGCTCCTGGTTCTGCTGGTGCTGCTGTGTTACTGTGCTGCTGCTGCTCCTGGTCCTGCTGGTGCTGCTGGTGCTGCTACTGTTGTTGTTGCTGCTCCTGCTGCTGCTGCTGCTGCTGCTAGTGTGGTGGAGCAGCCCCTAGAACCTTGAAGCCCCTCTGATGAGGGCCCAGATGGCCCTGCCAGAGGGAGGAAGAGGCATACGCGAGAACGGGAGAGGAGGCAATACTCCATTGAAGAGGAACATGAGAATGAGGTGCTCGAATGGCTGAGGAAGAACGAGTACCTATGGCGGAAGGGACACAGGCTCTATCGAGACACCAAGAGGAAGCAGGCTGCTTGGAGAGAGAAGATGGAGAGCCTGGGCTACACTTCAGAGGTGCTCCTCGGGTGGTGGAAGCACATGCACACCTGGTACGGGAAGCTGCACCTCAAGAAGTCTGGCCAGGCCACGGTCAAGCTCACCGACCGGGAGACCTACGTGATGGCCAAGTGAAGCTTCTTGGAGGGTGAGATCCGCCACCGAGGAGCAGCCCCTCTCACAACCCTCTCTCTCAGGCAGCCCACAGAAAGCCAGTCCTCTTCTGGCCAAGAGTCAGCTCCTGTGTCCAGGCAGGTATCTGTGGAGCGTCCCACGACGGAGACCCCCCCGACAGCTGCACTCCCTGTGGCGGAGCGCGTGGAGGACCCCCTGATGCTGTGGGAGCAAGGAGAGGGCACTGCCACCAGAGACCAACCCACATCCACCCCCAGCTCCACCTCCACAGAAAGCAGGCAGAGAGCCAGACCGGAGGGGCAGAGCCACACTGTCCTGCTGGAGATCAGGGACACCATCAAAAGCAGTGTAGATCTTCTCTCTCAGCTGGTACACACCGACATACCATCCTCAAACCGCAAGCCCTTCCTCACCTATGTCAACCAGACCCTTATGGACATGTCCGAATCACAGTACCAGGTGATAAAGGAGAGGATCACCGGTCTTCTGCACAACCCTCCAGGCCCAGCTGAACCTGCTCCGACCCAGTCCAGGTCTGCTCCTCCACCCCAGGTGATGTCACAGCCCTTCCAAGGCTTTCCACAGGCCCTCACCTACCAAGGCTACGGCACAGCACAGGCAGCCCTTCCCAGTCCAGCCACAGGTTCATCGAACGCCAACGATGCCACCCACGCCACCGATGCCACCCACGCCGATGCCACCCATGCCACAGATGCCACCCATGCCTCACCTCGCTCACCTGCAGACCAGACAGCCCCACTGCACTCCTTCCTCCACCCCACAGCCAAGCCCAGCCTCAGAACATCTGTCATCGGTCTTGGGACTGACACCCCATGTCATGGAGGAAGGGGCTCTCAACATCACAGGACTGAGCCAGCTCTCTGAGAGCTTCCTCCACACACCATCCCCTGTTGTCCTTTCGGGGCCAGGCACCCCAATGGCGCCTCAGACCAGCACTCCAGCAGCAGCCACCTCCACAGCACCTGGACCCTTCACCCCTGAGACTATGGGCATGCCTCAGAGTGACTGAGAAGAGTACCAGAGACTGGGTTGCTACCTGTTGACTTTATCTTTGCTTGGGACACTTTACTTGGGTCATTTTGCTTTTACAGTTTGTTATTAATAAAGTTTACCTTTGCTTCACACGCTTGGTTCAGTTCTTTTTGTCAATAGTCTTGGTGGAAACTTTTAGAAATTGTTTAAGCCTTTGCATGCTTGTGGGATGGGTAAGGATAGCTGTGGGATGGGCAGGGATACCTTTGGGATGGGTAATAGCTGTGGGATGGGCAGAGATACCTTTGGGATGGGTAATAGCTGTGGGATGGGCAGAGATACCTTTGGGATGGGTAATAGCTGTGGATGGGTTAGGATAGCAGTGGGATGGGCAGGGATACCTGTTGGATGGGGAATAGCTGTGGGATGGGTTAGGATAGCAGTGGGATGAGCAGGGATACCTGTGGGATGGGTAATAGCTGTGGGATAGATAAACCTCCAGTGCAAGCATAGTGGGACTATATGGTCCACCCTCCCAGGTGCCACACCTATGGCCCTTTATTATCAATAACAATTTAATCATTCATCAACACATTTCAACATAAACACAACTCTTTATTAAATGCCCTATTCATTGTAGGGCCACTCAACATACATGGCCCAATCTCATCCGTGTGATGAGACAGGCTGAAGGAAGCATCCATTAAGCATCTACCATCCTGTCTTGCCACTCCACTGCTCCAGCTGGAGAGTTGCACCAGTGTTTCAGGAGGTTGCACTGCTTCTTCCCTTCACGTGAAGCTCTGTTGGGGCCTTGCACACCCACAGTATCTATCAGGTTTCGCCCTTGCCTCCATTCCCTAGGCTCCATGTCCCCATTGCCTTGTTGGAGGTCCACAAGCCTGTTCTGCAAGACTGGGTAGCGGGTGCGCATGAGATTGTGCAGGATGCAGCAAGCTTCCACGATGTTCCTCACGGTCTCTGGGCGATGCTGCATGGTGGTGAGAAGTACCTGGAACCTGTTGGCTAGGATGCCAAAGGCGTTCTCCACCACCTGCCTTGCCCTGGACAGCCTGTAGTTGAAGATCCTCTCTTCATGGGTGAGGCATCTGGAAGTGTAGGGCTTCATGAGGAAGGTTCTGAGGGAGAAGGCGTCATCCCCCACGATGAAGTAGGGCACATCTTGTGTGTCGTTGGGCAGGGGGTTTGGATATGGGAAGCCCACAATGAGATTGCGTTCCAGCCCCTTCTTGAGGTGACTGGCGTTGTATACCTGGGCATCTGAAGATGAGCCGTTGCCTGAAGCATCGATGTACATGAACTTGTAGTCAGCATCGACCATGGCGAAGAGGACGATGCTGAAGAAGCCCTTGTAATTGAAATAAGTGGACCCTGACTTGGCTGGAACTTTGTAGGCCACGTGCTTCCCATCTATGGCTCCAACGGTGTGGGGGAAGTTCCACTTCTGATACCACTGCTCTGCAACTTTCTTCCATCCTTCTTCAGTGGAGGGGCACTGGAGGAGCTCCTCCTTGTATTCTTCGATGATGGCCTGCACCACTTCTCTGACCACAATGCTGATGGTGTTGTGTGGCACCCTCCAGCCGTACTGCATGCTCCTGTACGTGGTCCCGGAGGCCAGGTGACGCAGTCAGTGCCACCTTCAGCCCAGGGTCCAGGCTGGGCTGGAAGTTGGTGTTTGCCTTGGTCAACCTGGGTCTCAGCCGCTCCACAACCTCGTCAAACATGGCTGGCGGCATCCTCATGAAGTTCTGGAATGCACGAGAGTCTTCGTTCCTCAGCTCCACCATCAGCTTGTCATACAGTCCGTACTCGGCTCTTCTCACGATCCATCTTCGGACCCAGACACTTCTTGGCCACCTCCTTTTCTTCCCATAGAACAGGTGAAAGAGCCTGTAGAGGGCTTCGCACTGTTGTAGAACGATGGCGGCTACCAAAAGGAGTGTTGATCCATGGTGGAGATGGCGGCTACCAAAAGGAGTGATGATCCATGGTGGAGATGACTGGATGCTGTGGAAGAGCAAGAGCAAGATGAAGGCTGAAGAGGTCTGCACCGCAGGGCTGCTGGACTGAAAGTGAGATCCAGGTGATTTCTCCCCCTTTTTATAGGAAATATAGGTTTTCCGCTAGGTGTCCTTTTGCATCCTCTAGACATCCTAAATATCCGAGATACGTCCCCTATACGAACATTTTTTCCGTTTTAATGCTTTGTATGCGAGGTGCATCCGCTTTCATCCTTTCTACGTCCATGCTACTAATGCTGCGTGTCCGTTCCGCGTCCGTTTCGCTTCCTCCCTGTGTCTCTTTTCTGCTGGAGCGGATGCGAGTTGCGCGGATGCGCAGTGGATGCCTAGCAGATATAGCGGACGCATAACGGATGACGACGGACGTATAACAGATGTTCCCCATATGCGTAGCGGATGTAGAACAGACGCGTTGGATACATTTTCCACTCAAAAAGTTTTGTACAGCTCAAAACTTTTTGAGCAGATGAAATGTCAGTAGACGGATGTTGGATAGAGAGTATGAAAAATGGACGCAGTGAGTACAGAACGGATGCATCGCGTTAACCAACGGATGGCAAGTGTTTCTCTCCGTTTTACATCCTCTTTCCATCCATTGGTGCTATGTGACAGGGGCTTTATGACCCAACAGCACTATTACAGAATATATTAAATTTGTTTGCAAGGTCACTTAGGCAATGGCTCATGCGACTTACAACATTAAAAGCAATAAAACCATAAAAATATACGTCTATTAGCCCAATAAAAATACATGTTACAACTAAAATGTGGGGAGATAGGGCACAGAATGTCCAGGAGAGGGTGTGGGGGGGAATCTGCTATTGGCCCATCAAGCATCTTCAGTGATACTCCCCCAATAGGGTCAGTCTTGATCATATCAAGATAAAACAAAGAAAATGATTTATACATACATTCTATTTTGTCAGAATATTAATTAAAAAATTAAGAAGATAGTGCAATAATATTGTTCACAACACTTATTAATGTATTAAGTATTAATACAATTATGAAATTTAAACCACAAAAATAATTTTCATGACCAGTAAAGCTGTAACGAATGTATCTCCAGCACATAGGATTGAGGGATCCTACAAATTTTGATCTCTTTTTCAGGGATGAGCTTAGGGAATTTGAAAACATGAGGTAGAACATTGTCAAGAGCCTGGACCTAAGAGTACATTGCCAAGAGTACATGACTTGGTATATCTATAATCAATATATTATGAAGCTAGATATCTGGAACTGGAGTGTGTTGTAAATGAGCCTGGGATGGATCAAAGCAGTGCAGGTGTATTTATCGCTGCACTTACAATATGTAAGTCACTGCAGTAATAACCTTATTCCACTGGATTTTGCTTTCTGAACAGTTTTGGGCAGGTCTTGTAGATTTCTGTCTGCTAATTATGAAAATAACCTGTAATTTAACCTATCTCACCGTTTATAAAAATCTGTTTTTTTCAAAATGGCAATGTAGAGTACTTGTTGGCTATGCTGCATACATGAAACATTCAGTATACCAAGTACAACTGTAATATTGAGAACTTAAAAATATTCCAGTTGTACTTGCTGTACTGAATGTTTCAAGCTTTGTTGCTTGAAATACAGCTCAGATATATCAAGCACTGTTGTTACTTATGCATATAGGACAGTCATGGAAGAGAATTACATTACATTAAAAAGAAATGACTATTCTCAAAGAATTGGTTTTCAGCACAGAAAAAATTGGTACATGAACCAAATACCCCCCAAAATATTTTTGCGTTTGTTTCACACACCTTACATAAAATTCTGTAAATTTTTGTGAAAATGCTGAACAAGATAAAAGGTTTTCTTTATTTGGGACAGATTTTTCAAGAATAACTGATACCAAGATTAAGGAAAGCATTTTTGTTGGTCCACAGATCAGATACGCCATCAGTGACAAGTGGTTCAAAGATTTGTTAGTGGAGCCAGAAAAAATCACCTGGAAAAAGAATTCAAGGATATTGAGAACAACTACAGAGCACCAAACTAGATCCAGCTGGTTGATAAACTTCAGACATACAAGACCATGAAGTGCAATTTTAGTGAAAATTTGCTTTTTGCATTCACTTGGACTTCTTTCCCCAAAAATGTAGGTGCAATCAGCAGCAAACATGGTGAAAGGTTTTGTGATGCTTTAAATTACAGGTGGAAGATCTGCTGAA
This sequence comes from Laticauda colubrina, assembly GCA_015471245.1. NCBI lineage: Eukaryota > Metazoa > Chordata > Lepidosauria > Squamata > Elapidae > Laticauda > Laticauda colubrina. The sequence continues at coordinate 9,642,811 of BLBF01000053.1, forward strand.
TTGCTAATAGTTTATTTTGAATGTTGATGTACCGGAGAAACTATCGCCGCCACCACAAATGCACTAATAATGGGTAATGATCACCAGTTTTTGTCTCTTTGATTGCAGATTATATGCCAACAAGTCATTTTCAATTCCTCGTGACCACACAGATTTTTTTCCCCCATGACCGTTTGTCTCTAACTTGATCTTTCGGGTCTCTATGTGCTCTTACTTAGAAATTAAGTATTGATCAAAATGAAAATAAAGAGCTCCTCCTCTCGGACCCCAATGCTGACACATCCTCAAGAAGGAGCACAACAGTTGCTGAGCATGATCACCGCTCCAGTTCCAAGTCCTCCCCTCTCGCTCACAATTGCCAGCCGAGAGCGGAATCGCCACTCTGCCCGCCCCGGTATCGCCTGCCTTCTGCGAATGCGCAGTTGATACCTTTGAAGCCGAAAGGATGAGATGAAGTTGCCCGTCCAAGGGGCGTCCAGAAAAATGTTCTCGTTCAGGCGAGGCGGGAGAGTCGCGAGGCCCGGGCTACCTGCGTAAGCTCCTCCTCCGCCCATCTTTTGTCTTGCGCGCGCACGCACGCCGTTGCCTGAATGACGATCACGTGGTTGAAGTTGGTGCCTGTTTTTTTTTTTTTTTTACCCTTTTTTTTAAAGAGGCCGAACGAAGGCGGCCGACCGCCTGCTCAGCGGTGAAGGCGCTTGGTGAAGGCGGCTGCGCCCCCACCGGGCCGAAGAGCAGCCCATCTCTATTGTCTTCGCCTCCCGCTTGTTCCCGAGAGACTCCTCGCCAAAATGGCAGATCTGAACCGGCAACTGCAAGAATATTTAGCTCAGTCCAAGGGCGGCGGCGGCGGCTCGACGGTTTTGTCAGTTCCTCAGACCCCTCCTCAGGACGAGGCAGAAGAAACCGACTCGGGCTTGGGCGTCTGGCTGCGGCGCATGAACCCTTTCCCTGCGACGGCAACGGGGTCGGGGGCGGCCGAGCCGGAGCCGGAGCCGTGGCTACCGACAGGGATGTCCCGTTGGCAGAGACTGGCGGGGAGTGCCCTGTGTCTTCTGCTGGCTGCTCTCTGTTTCGGCCTCGCCGCGCTTTATGGCTCGCTCCTGCTGCTTCGCAAGTTCGCGCTGCTCTGGTCCCTGGGCTCGGCCTTCGCCTTGGGAGCCGCTGGTTTCTTGCGGGGCCCGAGTCGTTTCCTGGGCGATCCTGACCGGCGCGGCCTGGCTATCCTGTATTTGGGCTCCGTGGGCGGAACCCTCTACGCTGCTCTCGGGCTCCGAAGTACGCTGCTCACGGTCCTGGGTGCTGCCGTCCAGCTGGGAGCCGGAGCCGCCTACTTGTTTTCTTCGCTGCCTGGCGGTTCTGCCGGGTTGCGCTGTGTCAGCAGCTTCCTGGGTAGCTTCGTGCGACGAAGCGTTTCTAAAGCGCTTCCAGTGTGACTGATCACCGGCCGTCCGCAGCCCGGCTCCGGGGCTTGGGAAGACTGTTCCTCGAGGAGGCGACCCTTCAAAGCCATGCGCAGGGCAGGACAGGCCGCCTGAATCCATCCCCTCGCTCCTTGAACGGAAAGTTTCTTCGGCGACGACTTTGTGAATTCCAGGAGGCAAAAGACCGGGAGATCATGCAGTTGCCTCGCTGTGGCTGTTTGCCTGCTGAGAAGGATTAAAGTGTGAAAACAAAAAGTGTGACTTAAAACTGAACTGGCTACGTTGGCAGGGAGAAGGAGCCAAAGGTTTTGTAGTCCGTGTTGTTCCTCCGACCATGGCCCAAACTACCCCCTTCGCCATTTTTAAAACGTGCAGCCTCATGATTTCTCTCCCTCTTGGGCTCTGAGAGAAGAGAAGGCAGCCGAACATTTCCTTTACCTGTTCGTTATTGAAGTGTTTTCCCTCTTCTGACACAAGTTTTGGGGTGGGTGTGATTAGGGTGCTGTCAACCATTTAGTTGATGGTGTTATTGGACTGGGATTTGTCCGGCTGCTATTAGCCTTTGAACTGCTGTGCAACCTCTCCACTCCAGTCAGTGGTACTGCCTTCCTGGCCATTTTGTCCTGAACTGCAGAACAGACCTGGGTTAGATGAGCTTAGGCATATTGTTCGTTAAAGATGTGCTCCTTTAGAATATTATCTGTATGGTGAGATGAGCATGTAAAGCCATACACGTGAACATATTTTCTGTACATGTTCTGGAATCCCATTTCTCAAGAGTTTTCGCCTTGTTGATCATTCCCACTTCCTTTATTCTATACTCCTTTTGTGCATTCCAAGGGTGGAATGGAATGTATTTCTGAATAGCCAGTTCGAAGGGAAAAAAACCCCACTAGTGTCAACTGTCCCTCATTTTACCTTGCGGTGTTTCTTGTTTCTCTCATAGTTCTTCCCTCTTGACATCTTTCAAGAGTGCTTGACTGATGGTCAGAGGTGAGCTGATGGACTAGTTGGAAGTACAAATCATCTTGGTCCCTGTGACCTATCCCTTGGGGAACTTGAAAGATCACCAAACCTTTGCTCCAGGCTCCCAATTGGTCGGCATGATGGGAAAGGGTTGCCCAGTTAAACAGGAGAGCTTTCCCACATCAGCAGGAGAAGGCTGCGCTGTACAGGACTTCATTCTATGCTTTCCTACCCAGCCCCTCTTACGTTTCAAATGGGTCTGGATCTGGCTATCTGAAATATTTGCCCAATATAAATTAGGGCAAGTGATTGTTTTTTTCCTGACGGAAGTGAATACTCACTTGGCAGGAGAAATGGACCGAGAGGAATCTACAAATTATTTTACTTCAATTGTCCTGTATTAAAAATGTAAGAACAACCCAGTTTGCTTTGTTACTACATCTACAAACTACATAAATTCAGGGTTGGTGTCACAATTTTGCAGTGCAAATGTGTATTTTATTTTTCTTAAAATTGTAGCCTGCAAAGCATACCTCTTACATGTTGTTCTCTGAAGTCAGAAGCATTAAATCTAGGGAAGTAGGCTTAAAATTTAACTTAAATGCTTAATAAACTAGCACATTCTAGAAAATTTCTAATTAAATACAGGTAGTACTTCACTTACAAGTTCATTTAGTGACCGTTCAAAGATACAATGGCACTGAAAAAATGATGTATGTCAATTTTTCATAGTTACGATCTTTGCAGCATCCCCATGATCATATGACCCACATTCAGATGCTTAGCAGCTGGTTCATATTTATGACCATTATGTCCCAACATCATGTGATCACCTTTTATGACCTGACAAGTAAAGTCAACGGGAAAGCCAGATTCACTTAACTCTGTTACTAACTTATCAACTGCAATGATTCACTTAACTGTGGCAAGAAAGGTTGTAAAATGGAACAAAGCCCACTTAATTTTTCACTTAATAGAAATTTTGAGCTCAATTGTGGTCCTAAGTCAAAGACTTAGGACCACAATGTAATAACTATCTCCAAATGTATATTATTGAATAAGAAAGCTCTACCCTAGACAATTTATTCAAAAGCAAGTCTCTGGCACTTCCACATTTGTGCATTAAGAAGGGATCTAATATTGAGTTATAGATTAATAAAATGGTAATTTTAAAATTTAAATTGGCATTTCTGAGTCAGTGAGTTGTGTGCATATGTAATAGAAAATAGTTGTGAATCAAAAAGTTGCTAAATAATTGTGGAACAAATTTTCATTTAAAAGATTATTTGAAGAAGTTTCAATCAGAGAAGCACAATAAAATAATCTTCGCAATCCTTAATATTTACAGCTTAAATGAGGCTTAAATGAGGCTTATGCCCAAGAAAATGACTAGGATTGTAGCCCAAGTTACTATATAAATTAATCTACAGACTGGGAGTATGTTACTCTATTTTAGCTTTCCTCAATTTTTTTATTCTGGAAAAACGCTTGAAATGGTCTCAAGAAACCACTGCATAAAAATGATAAAAAATGCAAAACCATCACAATACAATTCAGTTCTAACCTGTACAATCCCATTTTACATTTCCAACAGCAAATCGATAGGTCAGCAGCTGAGTTGTGGCATATAAAATTTCCCATTATTAGAAAATGCTAGTGATATACAAAGTTTTTTAGAAATTGTTTTTTCAGTCATAGTCTCTCACAGGTCTGCTACAATTTCAAATGGAACCTTAAGAGTTCTGTGGAACCTTACTTCTATTCCCTGGTATAATGTGACATATGAGGAAAAATGTTATTTTAAAAACCGAACAGAATGTCTAAAATGTGGTTTGTTTTATGTTAAAATCAAAGGACATGGAAGTATATTGTGCCAAATGTACCAATCTACTATTTTTTTTCATTAACTATTTAAATTCTTGTGCATATGAGAATGACTACTTTTCTGTGATGTTCAACCCTTGGGATTTATCAAGAATTTAAAATGTTATATACTTTTACTGTTTTCTATATTTTCTTAATATTAAATTTGATCTGTTACTTTTTGATTGGAATGAAAATTAGATTATGTCTGCTGGTTTAGGGTGAGAAAAATGAGAGATCATTGTATTAATGAAATAAATCTGAAAGGCAGCACACAACTTGCCACGGGAAAATTCCACAGCCAACTGCCTTTGGGGAAAACTCGTTATCTGCTTGGTAGCCAGAGAGAGAGTTGGGTGAGCGGGTGGGCAGAGCACAGGTAGCGCACAGAGCGCCGGTGGGGAGGTGGCAGCTGGGGGCTTCCCATTTTCACATACCCACTACCATGATGTAGAGCCTCAGTGATGCAGTGGTTAGAGTGCAATACTGCAAGCTACTTCTGCTTCAGCCAGCTGCCTGCAATTTGGCAGATTGAATCTCGCCAGGCTCAAGGTTGACTCAGCCTTCCATCCTACCAAGGTGGGTAAAATGAGGACCCAAATTGCTGGGGGAAATATGCTGACTCTAAACCACTTAGAGAGGGCTCGAAAGCACTATGAAGCGGTATTTAAGTCTAAGTGCTATTACGGTTTTAGCCACCATTGCACTGAGCTCAAAGCTGCCACCGCCATGCCAGAATTGGACCCACTGCCATGGCACCAGCAGCAGGGTGTAGGAAAATGGGAAGCCCCCACCCCACTGTACTCTGCCCACTGACACTCCAGTCGCTCACAACAGTTCCCCACAAGTAGTTGGCTGGGTGGAGTTATCCTGATGGCGAGCTGGCAGCAGCAATTTGGCCAGAGTGAGTTGCCCTAGACCCCAGAATTTAGACTTCTCCTTAACTACAGTGAAAACTGGAAAACAAGTTTAAAAAAAGGTATCATTTTGCTTTTTTTAAAAAATTAGACTCTGCTTGTTCCCTCCTTTAAGGGAAAAGAAGCATCATCACAATCACAAACATGGCCAACCCTACTTATAGTTTTCCTAAAAGCATCAACTGAAAATTTGCTTGATGTCAATCAGGGATGTCAAACTGGTGGTTTGCGGGCTGGATGTGTCATACGCATGCCATACCCACTCCGGCTCTGGGAAAGGGAAAAACTTGAAACGTCATGTGACAGCAACATGACACAGCAAGTTTGACACCCGTGATGTAGATTCTAATTTTAAAGAGAACTATGTTTAAAATTAATGTAGAATATTCTGTTTATTTGTGATTACAGTGGTGAGACAAATTTACTTTTGAGCAGAAATAAGTAATTTCCAAAGTTAATTGATGTCTTCTACTTGGTAAGGAAAAGTCAAAGATATTCAAAATAGAATAGGCTTTATAATTTAAGTATCTACCAAAATTGAGAAATATCTGTACATCCTATGTACAGTTCTTCAGAAACGTTTATAATTTGTCATTTTTTTCTCATAGAAAAAAAAATTAAGTCTTTTACAAGGTAGCTTAATTCACTTTTCTTTAACTATGTAACTAATAAGTGGAGTGTAGATACAAAACATTGTTTTGATTTTGTGACTTACACTTGCAAAAAATGAAGAAATATGCCTCTTTTGCATACTCTTAATGACCATGATTGCCTTGTACATTGTGTTTTGAATAAGTTGGTAGGCTTACTATATAGCTGATTCTAAAATATTTTAAATTTTTATCAAGGCTAGGTTTTTAACTTAATATCTATAAATATAAATTTGACTGAATCAAATTTATCTTTTAATGGCTCAACATCTATGTACATGATATATAGAAATTCCTAGGCTACCATTGTTTACACACTTTATAATAAATGCTATTATATTTATTAAGTTAGTGAACTGCCTTGTTTTTATGCCAAATCATGATGGATTGTCACATCATGCTAAGACAAATCATATGGTGATGTGTAAAAACTTTTGATCAATGCAGCTTCAGTAGTCTCAGAATCAGAATAATGGATAATAAACATCTCACTGAGGACATTTTATTGTAAAATAAGTGTAAAACAGATACAGTACTATAATGGAAAGAAACTGTACTTACACCTTTAAGGAAAATAGGGAAAATATGTAAAGGTTCTTTATATTATATCTAGATATTCAGACTAAAGTTAGGTATTCTTTCTTGATAATTTTGAAGCTATGTTCATCTAAACGTTTTAAAAAATAATGTTAAACGGTTTGGTTAAATTATGGCTTCAGAAACAACGTCAAGACTTTAATTTAGAAGCCCATTCAGACTCTTCAATGGTTTTCATTAAGGGTTAGCTATCTTTTTTTTCTTATTCCATTGCATTTCAAAGTACTCAGATGGCAAAATATTGGGATGTTTTTCTGAATAAATCAGAATTGATTACTAATTATCAGATCACAGAACAATGTTCATAAATTTTAGCTATATGTCCTTATTGTACTATACAAATATCTCACTCTCGGGACCAAGGAGTACTTATGGAATCTATACATGAAACTCTTCTGCTCATTTTGGTTACTGAAAGGAAAGACATTTCTAGGAATCAACAAAAGTGATTTTCATTTATATATCTTTATAATATGCTAACTGAACTTGTGAGGCTTTAAAACTTTGTGTAAGTAGCTGTGATAGCTAGTTCTGTGGCAGTGCATGTATCCAACACAGAAAATGTCCATAGAAATTTTAGGAGATGATTCCTCTATGATATGTGAAAACGTGTATAGAAAAATCACACACTCTTGTTAATTTTTGGACAAATTGCATTCTGTATTCATACAAAAACAACTTAACTTTTCCTGACAACTGTACATATAGAAACAAGTTCTTGACATGAACTGAAATCTGGATGTGCTCCATGTCTCACATCACTAAAAGGAAAAACAAAAACAAAAAACCCCAGCTTTATCTTCAGATATCAATTTAAGAAATACAGGTATGACAAGGGATTGGGATGGTGTGGAAATGAAACAAAGGTTGTTATGATGGTATTATTAGCTGGTATTTAATGGTGGAAAAGACCTTCTTAGGAACTAATGAACAATCACTTATCTCCATTTAGAGTCCATGTTTGTAGAATTGCAGAATTATTTTTGTAATAATTCTGTAACAAGGGGAAAGACTGGGTTTTTCCCAGTCATGACCTCTTCTATCGACCCCTTCCTCCACCTCGAGAACCTCCTCGCCTTGACTGGCTTGAGTTCATGTTACTTCCTCTTCCCCAGTTACTCCCACTTCTTCCTCCTCTAGAAGGATTGTTTCCTGGAGGTCCTCCAAATTCTTCTCTATGATATCCATCATGATGCTCTCCATCCAAAGAACTGGATCTTCCAGACTTTGACATTCTCTGTGAAAGGCCTGATTTTCCACGTCCTAAAATAAAAAAGGGCAAACTGAAATCAGCTCATGTCATTGTTATCTTTCTGATGGAAAATATAAAGAACGTTATCTCAATTTTTTTACACTGTACCAGCTCAGAATCTTGTGTGTTTTTGTAAGAGAGAGACAGAAACATAGAATGAGCACAAATATTTTTTTTTAGTTATTGATACAGTCCTGCTACTGTACTGGCTAATAAAGTGATTTAGAATTTATAGCTATAGAAAAAGATGTACTACATACTTCGTCAGATCACAGTCTTTGGAAGCTAAATATGATGTACACCAGCGGTGTCAAACTCAATTTCATTGAGGGCCACATCAGGGCTGTGGTTGAGCTGGGGGGGCAGCCAGCTGTGGCTGACTGGGTGGGCATGGCCAACTTGATGTCACTCCCCAAACTGCTGCCATGTTTCCTCTTTGCATTGGGTAGACAGGGCCGAAGCTACATTGGCCTGATGTTTCCTCTTTGCATTAGGTAGATGGGCCAAAGCTATGTGGGTAGACCAGGCTGAAACTATGAGGGTAGACCAGGCTGAAGCGATGTAGAATGGATTTCCAGGATCCAACACTGCAGCCACATCCTGCCCGCAGGCCTTGAATTTGACTCCCCTAATGTTCACTATTCAATGGTATCTTTCAAACTGATGACTAGAATGTGGAATAGCATCACCTAACCATCTTAGCCTTTCATTTGAATGTTTTTCAACATTTTGTTTTCACCAACCCTTTCCAATTATTGATATTTCTAGCACAGTATGGAGAAACAAGGAAACTGCTATTAATACATCTTTCTTCAGTATGCTGCAACAGTGATGCTAGGCAGATTCCTCTTCCCCATTTTAATGCTACATTTAATTTATAATAAACAGTATATATAGCAGTTAGTCTGGGTAGTTTCAGGGTTTTTAATTAACTTTTCCTGGTAATGTTATCTTTGTTATGGATCAATTGGAAATCTATTATTTTGTGAGGAATGACTCTTATTCTTACACTCTGTCTCAAAAGTAAATATGTAAGAGAGGAAAAGAAAGGTTAAGCAATGAAGGAGTAATGACAAAAAGTGACCCAGAAGTAGACTACAGTATAAGATTGTTATTTGATCTCTGCATCAATCCTAGGGCACCCCTGAGAGATAGTTTCCGAAATAATTAAATATAGTTTACTTTCATTTATTTAGATAAATCTAAATTGGGATGAACTGTAGGAATAAATTGTTTTGCCATCCCAAATATTTACATATGGATATGATTTTTAAAAAGAATAAAAAGAAAATAAGTAAAAAAAATTAACTGATATTTTAATTAAGATTTCTTTTATTTTACATTTTATTTATGTCCCTTGTTATTGTTTTTTACAAATAACTCAAGTGGTGTGCATATTTAATATACCTTTCTTTTTCTATTTTCCCCCACAGCAACAACCTTGTAAGGTGGGTTGGATTGGTAGATTGACTATTCCAAGGTCACCCAGCTGGCTTTCATGGTCAAGCAGGGATTAAACTCGTGGTAAATTGCTTTCTAATCTGGTGCCTTAATCACTCGCTCAAACTAGCTCTCATTACCAGCATTTCTCAATTTGTCATTTATTATATACACTCATGGATAAGTTGAGATTTTAGGTATACCAACATATAGCCCCAAAATTAGTTGGGCTTCTATGTAGATGTAGATTTAAAGTACCCATATATTCCATACTTGCTAATAAGTCAACCCTGAAATTTTAACCAAAATATGAAACATGCACCACCTGAGGTAAGCCAATTGTAAAAATAAAAACAATATGAATTTTGAGAGTTGGTTTATTTCAGCAGTGAACTTTCATGGCATTTCAGTGCATGGCTTATATGTTAGCATATACTATACGACTGAATCTCTCAAATAATTGCAATTTACCCTTTCCTCTCTCCTCTGGATGCCCAGCTTGCATTTCCATTTCTCTGTGATCAGAGGTTCCTGGTCCATCATGCCAAGGTCGTTTGCGGGGTGGTAGTGAGGCCATATCCATTCCTTGCAGGGAGGAGGAACGTTCTCGATTTGCAGGAGAATGTCCATCATGAGAAGAATGATCTTGACGGGGACCTGGTCATGACAAAGTACAATTGAAGTGAGAAATTTAGTCCAAACAAATAATTTCATAGTGGAAATTTTTCTGTAAACTCCTTTTTGTTAAAACCAAATCAAACCTGACAGTGAGTGTGACAGAAATGAATCCCCTAAATTTCTTTCAATTAGATATGATCATTTGTTATCAACTCTTAATTGCACATGCACATACACAGTTACTTGAAAAAGAATTTGCTTCCTTTCACTTTTTATGTATGTTGGTATATTTTTGCCAATGTCATCAAGAAATGGGTCATTCAGAAATGTACAGCGAATCTAAGTGAACAATAGCTTCAAGGCTTTATCCTTGTTTAACTATAATTACTGCAACCCAACATTTTTTATAATTAGTGATTGGTCTTTTGGAAAGTTATAAGGGAAAGAATAAAGTGAAATATTCCATTTCTTGTCTTTCTAATTCCACATAAGTGATGTCAAAAAGATAGAATAAAATATATTGTTTGACATTTCAAAAATAAGCTGAAATGATGGATAGCTCTTTAGAGAAAACTGAAGCAGAACATGGAAGTGCATGGTAGAAGCTTTCTAGAATGATCTAAACAGACTGCCTAGCTTTTGATAAGTGAAAAGAGGCAAGATATAGCATTTGTCTTTCAAATTAAGTATTCTAAAAATGCTAGTTTTTAAGTGATATGAAAACAGTATTACTTCCAAGCAAGTGAAAAATAGAGCATGAACATTAGTATTCTTTGATACTCAAATCTAGCACAAATTTAAAATTTTCACCTGGTTCTCGATTTCCATCCATTCGGCCTTCAAAATGAGGAAATTCATCTGGAGTGGGAAGAAGACCTTTTCGTCCTCCTACAATAACAAAAAACAGATTTTAGTACTTACAAAGTACAAAAAGGGCTTAGAATAATGTGGACCGCATTATGTTATTTTCAATTGAACATGGACTATACCTCTTGGGTTACCCCGACCTCTTCCCCGACCACTGTGATCTCTTCCCCTTGCATTTTCCTCTGATGAGTCAAAATTTTCTTCTGGCACAAAATCATCAGGTCCAGGAAAACTGTCTCTTCCTCTTGGTCCTCGGCCTTCATGCCTTGAGGGTGTACCTCTCCTAAAGCTTCAGCAAACGAAGTAGGAATATTGCATTATGTAGAAGTCCATGCTGTCAAGATTATGTTGAAGTGAAATTTTAATTACTTCAAAAAATCAACTTTGAAACACTGCAATTGTTATACAGAATGACATTATTGAACTGGAAAGGCTTCTCAGCCTTTTGGCTAAAATCAAATGTTGATATTAACTATTTACTTTTGCTCTTTGACAGAAATCAGAACTTTCTGTTAAAGTCACAAAGTGACTTTGCAACAACAACAAATGTGTTTGATCACATAAGTTCCAATCAATTAACTAATCAAATTGAACATTCATGTGTGATATAAAACTCATGAAGTACTCACTGAGTTTGAAAACTGTGGACAAAGTATAAATAATTAATCTATCCATGGTGGAAAGGGACAAACTTATTTTTAACATTATTTTAAATCTCGTTTGTGGATTTCCTTATTTCTATTTGCAGCAAACAACCTAATGAAAATGGATTCAAATTTGTGAACATTCAAACTCCATTTGCATTATGCTCCCTTTTCCTCTATAATTGCAGTTTTATTAGCCTCTGATATTCATTATCACAAGGAAGGCCACCGTGGTACCACACTGCCTATTAGGAAAAAGTGTTCAGTATCATGAAAAAAAAGCAAATTACAGTTAAGAATTATAGTGGATTATCTGTTGACAAAGAATGTCAACTGAACTGGCAATTGAACTGCAAATTAGCAAAGTATCATTGATGTCAACTATACTTTGTTATGATATCTAAGTCAACAAAAATTGTTGTATAGAGAGAGAAGTGAATTTTTGAATACTCAGCTTTGTGAAAGTTGAGTGAATGAAAAACTAAATTAAAAAGTAGCTATAGGCCATAGGTTCCTTGTTGTATAGCTTGGAACCTCAGAACATGATTTCTGTCAACTCATATTTATTTGGTCTTTTAGAGTTGCCAACAGAAAGAATTTCTACACACATGTGAACCAAACTAAAGAATTTGTATGTTTTCCAAAGCACTTGGCAAAATGAAATTACAGTTCAAACATAAATCTACTCAGAGTACTGTGCAAGATCTTAGGGAGGCCACAACATCAAACAATGTGTAAGAAGTACGCAGTAGCTACTAATACAAATTCCAAGTTTATATGTATTTCTGAATCTGCCTTGTTTAATTTGTTTCTGTATGCCTAAAATAAATGAATGAATTTTGAAAAAAATTAGGGGAGGCATAAAATATCTTGACTTCTAGAACTAGGAAGAAGATATTCCAATTGTTTCTATTTTTAAAAATATTCTACTATGTCTGCAACAGTGTAAGCATGAAGCAATGCAACAGAGCAATAGTATAAAAGTTGCTATTTTATGTGCAAAAACTTTTTATTTCAACTAAACTCAATATTATCTAACTTAATTGTAATCCACTTATTATATCAAACAATTGAAACTGTTTCAGAGAGAGAATGTGGAGAAAAAGTACAAAGAAATCTTAAAGCTTCAGTTGTATCTTTTTCATTACCAAGCTATAAACAAATGTTTCTATTTTGGTATTCAGATTTTAATAAAATATAGCTTAATTATCTACATGAGTGGAGTTTATAATTAAGTTAATGTAAATATCTCAGTGAGCTCATTGTTTCCAACATTCTGAAGATAGGATTATGTCAGTGTTCCAAATAACAACTTCCAGGATATTTATAATAATGCTGAATTATTGGTAATGGCATTATCTTTATTTATGTATCTATAGTTAGTTCAAACTCAAGAAGATATTTCAGGGAAGCATTCTTTTAAAATGATTTATTCTAAAATCTATTCATAGTTTAAATTTACATATGCCATTAACAATATAGTTTGAAGGAGAACATCTTTAGCCTGATGCCAATTTAAGTGCATGTTTTTTCCCACTATGAACTCTACAAAATTCAGCTGGTACAAGTTCATCAGCAGAGAAACGGAGAAGTGTTACGGATTAAATAATTAAAGGTCTAGTTTAAGTTAAAATAGTTCTTTGCATTCTAACAAAAAGGACTGATCTGTATTCCTAATAAATCTCTTTCCCAATTCCTTTATTTGATATCTACAGAGATAAGTACTAAGATATCAGTGCTGTCGAAAACCATTTTTACAATTTTCTTTGAATAATGATCTGATAGACACATACATAGGAACTTTAATATGCACAAATATATAAATTAAATCATTTATTATTAGAATTAAATACTTTTCTTTAAATATGAAATGAGAAATAGCATTTGGCTTAATTTTCAATTAATAAAATTATTAGAATTCTTACTTTTCATCTCTTCTTCCTCGATAACGTGTTTCCTCTGGATCATGAGAGAATCGCTCATCTGAAGTTCTCCGTCCATCCCATGAGCCAGGAGGTCCACGGTTTGGACCCCTATCTCCTTCATTGAATTCCCTGTGATCAGGAAGAAAAGGAGGGCCTGGACCACTTCTTCTCCATTTCTCTTCTTGAGGTGGACCTCCTCTTCCCTCAAATTCACGTAAACGATGCCCAAATCGCTTGTCTGGATGAAAGTCTTCACGAAATTCATCTGTTCGATCAAAGTCATCATGGAAATCTGAATGAGGTGCCCTTCTGTCTGGCATACCTCTAGTGTCTCTACCATCATTCCATTCTTGACCACCTCGGAAGGGACCTCTTTCAGGACCATGATCTGGGCCACCACTATTCTGGTCATGTCTCCTTTCTGAGAGTGGGCCAACTTGATGGTTTGGTGGACCACGCGAATCACCTTAAAATAAATGAAAAATAGCTGAAATATTTAAAATATTTTTTCAATTCAATAAAGGTGTACTTTTGCACAGTTTTATGGGAAAAAACCCCTCTCAACTGTAATAGGCTATCAGAATAACCCTGAGACAAGAGAAAGAGCTGCAGCCTACACAATGGTCTGATAAATAAAATCTGATTCCACATCAGAAATGTAATTTGAGAAAGTGTCTCAGAATTGGGTTAGTTCTCCTTAGTTTTCAGGAATGAAAAGGGAGGGGAGGGAGGAGCGCTGTCAGACATGCAAGATTCTGTTATGACAATCTTGCAACAGAAGAAAATTAGTATCCATGATTTTGGTTTTGTTTTGGATTGCTTTGAAGGGTGAGTAGCAAGCTACTTATGATTCTGTCTGTTTCTCAAACTCTCACAAGGTAGATATATATAGGATAAAAATAAAGATGCCTTTAGCAATTGGCTGATGAATTTGTCAATCATACGGTGTTCAAGTGGTGCTCCAGTTGTTTTGGGGCTGCATCCAAGGCACCTATTAGACTGGTCTAATGCAAGCAGCTCAGTGAAGGCTATGTAGAACCATGCTCACATTTGGTCCCAATCCCTCAGGGAATCACAATTCCCAATTCCTAAACTTCTGCTATAATGCATGCTATATGACCAATTAAACTACCTGAGTTCGAATCACACACAACATCCCTTACTGAAATAATGAGAGTGCTTTTCTTAAAACATATCCCAGAGCATATTCATTTCTTTCATTCTATTGTCTACCTTATTATCCTCTTATTATCATTTATTATGTCTTCTGAGATATTATAATAAAAGTGTGTTATCAGAGGCTTTCCCAGAAGATAATTTCATTCATCATTCTGCTTTTCAATTATTGCTCAGAGTTCGTTAGTTGAAACACTTAGTTAAGTATTTGCATCATTGGATTTGTTAACACTTCTAGTCACAATCAAAGATATTGTATGTTATAATATCCTTGAATACACATAAGAAGCACCAATATATTATTTTTCATGGTTTTGAAGATGGTATGAACAGTCTAGGTTATTTATTCCCTCCTACTACAAGATTTTAGAAACATGGTTTCTGATCAAACCATGTGTTTCTTTACCTTTACTAGAAACAGGTCCTTGGTTGTGAGGGCCATGACGACCTGGTCCTCCATGCTGTCCCAATCCTGGTATCAATGGTGGAGGCCCAGTATTCTGCCCTTCCTGTAAGTTTAATTTAAGTAATATGAAATGAAACAAAAACATTAACTTTATGTATATACAGTACTGTTTTATATGGGCACCATAAGCACCACAGCCTAATTCTGTATGAATTGGTGTAAATAAGGTCAGAAAATAGTCACAATAAAAGTAAAGTTATTTTTCTTGTTCTTGAATAATGCAACAAGATAATATGCTTCTCATGTTGTACATTCTCTTAGAGCTGGCCTTGTGCAAGAAGAAGAAGCCTTGTGCAGCACGCCAGCACTTTTTGAAAAAGTCAATAAATTAACATACACACACACAAAGATCACTGCCAAGGATCACCAATAGATACCTTGCAAGCTCCACTAACCACCAAACAGCTGATTGGTGTGCCAGGTATTATTTTGCAGCCTGTGATGGTTTTAAATTTATCAATTGTATCCCTTTCCCCTCCACAGGTTGTACAGACATGTCCTAGTAATAAAGCGGGAGACTTGGGAAAAGAATAAGATTAACAAATCTTAAAATTTATTTTATAAATTTAATCTAATATCAGAGACATCTATAAGTACAGGTGCAGGTAGTCCTTGACTTGTGACCACAATGGAGCTCAAAATTTCTTTGCTAAACAAGACAGTTGTTAATTGAATTTTGCCCCTGTTATGATCTTTCTTACCACAGTTGTTATAGTGAATCTGGCTTCTCCATTGATTTTGCTTGTCTGAAGGTCACAAAAGGTGATCACGTGACCCTGGAGCAAAGCAACCGTCATAAATATGAGTCAGTTGCTGGTGTCTGAATTTTGATCATATGACCATGGAGATGTGAAATGATCGTAAGTGTAAACAATGGTCATAATGGTGACAATGGTCACTTTTTTCAGTGCTGTTGTAACTTTGAACAGTCACTAAACAAACTGTTGTAAGTTGAGGACTACATGTAATGTTAGAAAGGATTTACTTCATAGAATAGTGGAATCTTAGAACCAATTTTCAGTGGAGGTAATGGACCAATCATCAATAACTGAGTTTAAAAATGCTTGTGATCAACAGATATCCATCATTAGATAAAAATAAATAAATAAATAAATATATAGAAAACAAATAAATTCAAAGGGCAGACTCGATGGACCACTAGGTCTTTTTCTGCAATCAGTTTTCAATATTTGCTTTTATACTGTATACGACACAAAAATGCCAGCTCCTATATCATTTTCAAACAACTGAAGCTTTTAATGTACTGCTTTACAAACAACATGCAAATATAACTAGTCCTTCTTCAGCTACCATTTGTTCAGTGACCCTCTGAAACAGTGGTGGGATTCAATTTTTTTTTCCTATTCGTTCTGTGAGCATGGCTTGGTGGGCGTGACAGGGGAAGATATTGTAAAATCTCCAGTCAGAGGTGGTATTTGCTGGTTTTCCGAATTACTCAAAATTTCTGCTACTGGTTCTCCAGAACTGGTCAGAACCTGCTGAATACCACCCCTGCTCTGAAGTTACAACAGTGTTAAACAAGGATACTTAGAGCTATTCCTTGTAACTTCAGCCAACACAGTATCCCCATGGGCTTGTGGTTGCAGTTTGAGCACTTGGCAATTGGCTTGCAATAACAATTTTTGCATTGTTTCATGGTCACATGATTGACATTTCTTTCACTGCCAGTCTCTAATAAGCCAAGTGAAAGGGGAAGCCATCAGAAAGTAATAAATGATGATCTCATTTCACCGTACTGCAACCAGGCTGGATTCAACTAATGAGGGTAAATGGAACTGCTGCTATCATATGACGTTGCATTTTACAATCGCATCGCTTAGCAACAATATTGCTAGTCCCAATTAGCATCATTAAGTGAGGACTACCACTATTGAAGAAGTTTAAAAATGTACATTCACTTGAACATAGATAAAAACAATTACTACTAAAATATTAGAAAACTCTTGAAGAACAGGGATCTGGCTTTTCCTAACCTTTGGGTGTTCAACTCTCTTTCTTATTGCTTAGAACAACAAATTGTATTGTCATAGTGAGTTAGACAAAATATTATTTGGAATTACCTTAGCAATGTGATTTTACATAGCCCTGAATAGAATTTTTACAAGTCCATGATAAAAATCCACATTCTGAGCTCTGTCCCTTAATTTCCAGTTAATTTTGCTAGTGCTGAAGTTACAATAGCATTAATACACTGTTTCCAATTGGACCTGGTGACCCAATTATTGCTTTCTCAGATAACTGATACTTTATAACATAAATTTATTATTGAATTGATATAATTTTCTTCCTGACAAATTATAATGCAAGAAAAACTACCTCTCCCAGACATACCTGACCAAATGGGGCTCGAGGACCATCACCAAGTAAAGGAGTTTTCTGCTGCTGGAAAGGTGGAGGACCCTGGGAAGGATGGCCCCCCCTTGGAGGATTCTGTTGTCCTTGAGGCCCAGGTGGCCCTTGCATATTTCCTTGAGGTGCTACCATATTAGCTTGAGGAGGTCCTTGTTGTCCTTGTGCACCTGGTGGCCCACGCAATTCCTGTGGAGGTCCCATCATTGAACCCTGAGGTGGAGGACCTCTGAGCTCCTGGGGGCCATGCCCCAACAAACCATGAGGTCCTCTAATTTCTTGTGGTGGATGACCCATCATCATTCCCTGGGGACCAGGACCCTGGGTCTCTCGTCCTGGAGGTCCTTGCATGCCTCTTGGATTAAGTCCCATCAAAGGTCCTTGGGACACAGGACCCTGCATCCCTTGAGCTCCCTGTACTCCATGGGGCCCTTGTATCCCCCTTGGGCCAGGTGGCCCCTGACCACCAGGTGGCCCCTGAGGACCTAAATGGCCTTGTGGTGCAGGTGGAACTTGTTGACCTAAGTGACCTTGAGGCCCAGGTGGTCCTTGTGGGCCTAAGTGACCCTGAGGTCCAGTATTACCTGGTGGACCTGGTGGGCCCATGGGCCCATGAGGACCAGGATGCCTCTGCATTCCTTGATGTCCATGAAGTTCTTGAGGTCTCGGAAGTCCTTGTGGAGGTCCTTGAGGACCAACAAACCCTTGTGGTCCACCACCTCCTTGGTGTAAAGGAAGACCTTGAGGTCCCATTTGTCCTTGAGGTCCTGGAGGCCTGAACTGTCCCTGTGGTCCTGGTGGTCCAATCTGAGGCATATTCATTGGCATCTGCTGAGGTGGATGGGCTTGCTGAAATCCTTGTGGCACCTGAGACATTGGACCTTGTCCTGGAAAATGCTGGGGTCCATGAACAGGTCCTCCTGGAGGAGGTTGCTGTTGACTCTGTTCTGCTTGTTTCTGTGCAAGTCTCTCAATCTTCAGTTGCTGTGGAAAAAAGCAATCTAATTACACATATCCCTAAAATTGTTAGGAACAAATGGAAAAGTTTGAAGTTTTTATTTTTAATTATTGCTTCAATTGGAACAAATAAAAAAATCTGACTGGCAAGAGATCGCAAAATGTGACTGAACATCACAATGTTATAGCATCACAAAAAGGAGTTGCCAGAAGCAGTATTCATTTATACACACAATAAAGGAACACTATCCATATATTAAATATTAATGGCTTAGTACTCTATTTTTCTTCCAAAGCCTTTAGTCTATATTTCTGGACACTTTCTCATTCAATTGATTCAAACTAATAGCAATTGTTTTCTTTAGCCCAAATGTTACATATATTATATCTCCAAAGAAAACACAGTATGTCCTAGCAGTATCCTTACTGCTGTTTTTCCACTTCTTTAATGTGATATAGATGTTTTGAAGAATGCTAATGTCTGATTTTACTTTATTTTACATACCTCAAGAAGCTGTGGATTAGTGTACTGAAGTGCTGCCATTTCTTGTTCTATCTCTGCTTGCGTCTTCTTTTTCTCCTCTAATTTAAGTTCTTCCTTTCGATCATTCAGAGGCTCAGCTGGTGAAGGGATTGGAACTTTATTCTGCATCCAAGCCTAAATAGAATAATTAAAGCTTTGGGTATACTATACTGATATTATTTACTCTCCTGAGATTAATAGTTATGTATTACTGAATGCTGAATAAAATAACAAGACAATAAATATTACAACCTTCTGGTGATTTGGGGATTCTTTAATTAAAAAAGAGAGTGAAAGATCAGTAAATCTTTACAAATCTTATCATGCAATACTTCCCCTGTTTTATTTTCTAGCAGCAAAGGCTATACTTGCTACAGAAATTGTATCGGGTCTTTAAAATTGGCACCATGCTAAGAATGATGATGGATGAGGGAACAAAACTTTGGCAAAATCCAAATTATGTCAACCCCAAGTTACAGGAAGAATGTAGATTCTTACAGTTTAAAACCATCATTTCTCTCAAACTCTTTTTTAAAATTGTAATTACAATGATAAGATATGAAGATCCCTAGGACTTGAGATAATGGGGTATGGATTAAAGCATTGGACTTTGGTCAGGGAGACCCAACTTCAAGTCCGGAGAGTTCTCTTGCCTTTGTGATTAAAATTAAAATGAAGCCCCCTCCAAGTATACTGACTGTCTCATCTGTCAAGGGAAAGGGCAGGATGTAGATGCAATGATTAATAAAAATATTTGAGATTTATCAAATATCTGCATGCCATATATTCTGTGTGTTCTAAAAACTTTGTACATATAAATATTTCAGAATGCAACCAATTTTTTTGAAATACACAAGACAGAAAAATTGAAATAAATTTCAGAATCTAAATCCACTGCATTATTTTGTCCATATAAGAACAGTGAGTCTAAAGGCCTAATGACAATTGATGTAATTCAGTGATATTGCATATTAAGTACAGATGTTCAATTTAGCTGTATCTTTCATATGATCAAGAATTCATTCATTAGTATGCACCTGTCCTTTACATTCTAATAGGTACTGGCATGTGAAATAATTATTAGACACCAATGTGACAAAGTAGTAAACTCATTTCAATCAAAATATTTAAGGCATACTAACCTGTTGAAACTGGGCAGGGATTGGCTTTGCATAGGGAACTTTTTTTTGTGGTACTTTCTTTTGGTCCTTTTGCATTACCTCTTCCATACCCCAGTCCAATCCTGGGATAGTCATTTCAATTTCACCTGTCTCATCTTTCCCTTCAAAAATAGGTTGAAACAGTCAATTCTGTAGTTTTATATTTCACATTTTTCCACCCAAATAAGATGGCAAAGCAAAAATAAATAATTTTCCCAGTTCCTATTATTCAGAAAAAGATCATTTTCAGATGTAGCAATACAATGTAATCCATGTTTATACAGCAGTAATATTTCACTATGTTTAAGTAATAGATTTCCAAAAATGTATTATTTCTGCATGCTTTCTTTCTCACCCATCTGTTCTTGTTCCATGGCTAGTTTCAATTGTTCAGGAATTCCCATCCCTGGAATCACTGCAAGGCTATTGGGTTCTAGGTCATCTAAAAAGAAAAAAATACAATTATCAAATGAAGCATGTTTGCCTTGGAACATGTTGAAATAATTCATTTCCTATAACATTAGTATCAATTTAGATTATGGGGGGGGGGGGGACCACTGAAGAAAATGCACATTTCATGGACTAAGATAACAAGAATGGAATAAATAATGTGTTGTGATCATGCATACTCCCTTCTGAATTTGAATTGCCATATAGCCCTTACAAGTCTTATATATGTATGTATGCCATCTTTTCTTTGGGAGCTCATGGTATCACATGGGTCTTCCTTCATCTTCCCTCCACAACAACAACCCAGTAATGTTGACTGGACTGAAATTAAGTGGTGCCAAATCACCCAGTGATTCTTTCAAATCAAGTAGAGACCTGAATATGAGTAAGTTTTTGTAATCCAAATTCAAATTCTACTTTAAATCATTATAATATGCTGTATAGACCAAAAATAATTACCATATTCTACTCCATCTTCTGACATTCCTGGAAGTAAGTTCAAGTTATATCGGTCTCGCATTTTATCTCCAGGTCGATTCCGGGTCCAGAATTTGCTGTCAAAATAAAATACATGGTAATATGTTCTCTTTTGTCTGTTAAGAGAATTGAATCTATCTCCCTCCTTCGACGTCAGGTAATTTTCTGCTCGTTAGACATCAGTTAAGTCATTGCTATTTTCACTTCAGGGAAAAAGACAAGAAGCACACCAATGAGAATGGAACTAGTTTGTACATTTTTCTACTCCGCAACTTCAGATGACTTATGGAATTTGATGGTCAGTTATTTGTACACAGAGCAGATGGAAAATATCTATTTTGTAGGAATAATAGTATTTATTCAACTTAAAAATGGTGGAAATTTGTTCACCATACTATGTGTTTATCTTTTTAGGTAATATTTATGTCATCCCATATAAAATACTTTTCTTTAGATATCAAAATATACATTTATTAAAATATGTATATACTATAGTTAGGTATGAATAATACCAGAGAAATGAAAAACAGATGTTGGTTATTTAACTAAATTTAAACATAAGCAAATAAGTTTCTTCAATAAATATGATATTAAAAATGTGGATCTGCATTACTGTTTCTGAGAGTGTTGTGAGAAACTGCTCTTTACTTGTTTTATTAATCTGGTAAAAAGGGGCCCAGAGATTATAATAATGTAGATGACAGTATTTTTTTCAAATCTAAAAATCTTTTATTTCCAATTATCACTGAAATATAAACTGTCATAATTAGATGTTTGCAGCTAATTACAGTAGGTGTATACCTGGAATTATTTCTACTAAAATTAATAAAAAATTGTTCCAAACTTATATGTGAAAGTGTGCTACCTTTTCTCTTGGACTCCATTATTCAAACTGAATTATATTTTTTTCTAAGTGCCATTTTTATTTTTCACTAACCTTATAAAATTAAATGTGCCTTATTTTATCTCTTATTAAAGAGAGAACAATGATGATGATGTTTATTAATTAAGAGAAATGTTCTTAGAATCAAAAGAGTGCCAAGCATCATACTGCACTCAAAATACCTGGTGTGATCATTTGATCCTGAACACAGAATGTGTCCTAGAGGATGCCATGCCAAGCTCCAAATCATTCCTTCATGGGCTATTTCCATACCACCCACTTCCTTTTCAACCCTGAAACATATAAAAAGCAGTAGTTAAATAAATAAATAAAACATTTTGGAACAAGCCTCCAAATGAATTTGCTATAAAACTTCTTAAGGTCTATAATCTTGGTCAATGCATGTTTTTTTCTGTTGAATACAAACACTTGTTGCAGATTTAAAATAAACTTGAAAAGTAATTCAATTATGAGTTGTTTTCTTTTTAAATTTTCCAGTTTTTACAGAATCTTTACATATAATTTATATTCTTTCCATGTATGCCAAGGTTAAATAGAAATATTTACAAGAAAAATTAATTTAAGATGTGATGACACCAAAAACCAAGTAAACTATCTTAGATTTTTAGAATAATTAGGAAATAAAGCTTGAAGTTTGAAAAAGTTATATTAAAATATGCTGAATGTCTATTGTAATTTCACATCTGAATGAGATACTCACCCAACATGCCAGAACAGCAAAGAACCATCAGATCCTCCACTAGCAAAAAGACCTTCATGAACAGGATGCCAAGCCACAGCTATATTGCCCATTTAAAAAAAAAATAGAATTAATACATGTACTTTCTGCTTTCTAATACAGTGCTAGATCAGAAATGACAGCATCTATCTTGACATTTGATGCCCAACATGGAGAATAGGGATCAGCATGTGGGAAGGACAGGGAAGGTTAATGATTAGCTATGAGCATAATCAGTGGAGGGAATCAAATAATTTAACAACCGTTTCTCTGTCCTAATAACTTCTTCCAACACAGTTCACCAAACTGCTCAGAAAATTAACATCCAGTTCTCCTAAAGTGGTGCGAACTGGATGAATCCCACCACTGAGCATAATGGAAGTATAGAGCAATATCACAGAATGCTTTGGAGTTTAAGTGTTCTATGTTCTTTTTACTCAGAGGTAAGTGAAGTGATTCAAAACTGTAGCATCAATTACATTTCACAACAAATATACCTGCACAAACACACAAACAAATTAGAATTACAATTGCATCTGTTTGATCATTTAGGATGGGCTTAAGCAAAAAACAACCAACAGAAAAGTAACTATAACCTGTGGCTTCCTTTTTATGACCTCTGAAGACCTGTAGTTCTTCTTTCAGATTTCTGATATCAAAAAGTTTGCAAAGATGATCACGAGATGCTGTAAGCAGCCAATTGCCATTGAGATTCAGCTTGACCTCCATCACAGTGTTTTTATGAGCATGTCTGGAAGAAATTGTATTAATAACAGTACAGATTATAATATGGTAACAATTACACAAAACTGACAGACTCTCAAAATGTAATTACTGTTTCACTTGGAATTTAGCATTAAATTCAAACAGCTCAAGTCTTTATTTTACTAGAAGTCAGAATTGCTAATCTCATAATAGAAAAGGAATGAGTAGAAACTCCTATTAATTTCCTTTTCAAGATAAAATTCCTAAGTATAAACAGTAAGCTGATAAAAAACCCAAATATAAATGCTTTCACAAAACATTGTGATTTATTGAAATAATAGCTATCATTATTTTTTAATAGATTATTGATTCAAGCATTCTTAGCATACTCTTTCAACACCGCCATAAGCGAACACAGAGGTTAAGAAGCGTTAATAGGTTCCAGAGAGGCTTTTGCACTCCCCCCCCCCTTTTTTTTTTTTAGAAAAATATGTCTAGAAGGAACAGAATAATGTTGGGACCATAGTGCTTGGGAAATAGGGATTAATCTCTCTATATATATATTTACTAAACCCATCCTTAGCAAAATTTTCAAGTGTATTTTTGATAAATATCATCTAGTAAGTGGATGGGAAATAGAATATTGAGAAAATGCCATGGACAAAAAAATTAACTTCCTTGTAGTACTTTTGTCCCAATGTAATCCTATCATTCCCTTTTACAGAGATGGGAGATCAGATCATAGATTTCCAATGTCTTATTTTCCTCTATCTGTTATAAAGTTAGTCTACAATAAAAATCAGATGGTAAGAGGCAAAGACTGCATTAATAGTTCAGCAATATTATACTAGGTATTTACTGAAGGCACGATCAAGAGGGACATTAAACATAATGACTGCATTGTACCCCATCTTTTTTCAAAACAATTTGCAGAAGTATACATGGTTAAGAACACAAAAATAATTAGAAAACAACTACACTTACAGTGTAGCCAGGCTTTGACCAGTCTTTGGATCCCAGAATTTGATTGGCTGCTGGCTATCTTTACTTCCAGAAACCACCAACCCCTTTGTTGGATGCCAGTCAACACATTTGACATCAGCACCATGACCTTTTAGCAGTGCAAAAACAATTAGTTAGTTAAATGTCTCACACAGCAACAACAGGAGTTAAAATCTAACCCAAATTGAGAATTAGGATTTTTTTCTGAAAAAGCTCTACTGGTCTTTTAATAAGCTTTAAAGAAGTTTGTACATCTTCAAATTACAAATTTCCCAACTAACATTTATCCTTATTAAAATATAATAAACAAGTAATAAATAATGTAAATATGTTCAAAATTTAGGGAACTATTGTAACACATTATTCTTTTTCTAATCATTCTAATCAAATGATGTAATGTGGTATGATTTGAGTTTATAAAATTATTTTTAAACTTCTTTTAATCCAAATATTTTATAATATTATATTGGTCTCCGATAATGTAGGGATTAATGAATATAAGATCAATGTAGGGTTGAATGAAGGTAGCTGTTATTTTATATACTAAATACTAAAAATCCTAACTGTACAGCACATCCAAAATCACTGAAAGAGCTCAATAAAAACCCATTACATCTGATCAACTGCTTTCCCATTACTGCTGAATGAGGATGTATAGTTCCACACAAAACTGAACAGAGTCTAATATTTTCTATCAGTACTTCATGATTCATTTGGAAGTATATTTTAGATTGTTGTTTTGCTTAAATCCAACTTTTTTTCCAGCTTAATTTTTTTCACTGAGAGAAAAAGGTTAAAGGAAAAAAATGTACTTCAGTACTGTGGAAACAAAGATAATTGACAAGGATAATTTTTCAGTTTTTAATCATTTGTCTTTTATATGGTTTTATCACTTGTATCCATAAATCTTCCAGAAAGTTACCTGTGATAAGGTGGGTGGACAATAAATGTTATTGATTGATTGATTGATTGATAAATAAATAAAATAGTGAGACAGGCAATGTCTAAATTTGATGAATAAATAAATAAATACCAAAGAGATATGGTGCTGGGATGAATTCATTCATTCTGATCTACATTCTTATTTCTGTGGTTTACTCCTTCCTTCTTTTTTTCTGAGCTCTGCATTACATTGCATACCCCGAGAGGGGACAGAATGATGGAGCATAAGCATGCATAGAATGAAATACCTTGGGAATGTTAGTGATTGCAGGAGTATAGGACTCCTGCATGTTGTTATGTGGAAAGTGAAAAACCTAATTAAATTAAGAATCTTTTCATATTAAAAACAAAAAGTAAGCAATGCTATTCATTAATTTGTTAATCTTCATATTGGCAATTGAATGCAATAAAACAGTAGTCTAGCAAAATATAAGATGTTTTCAGGATAGGCAACTGTCAAACTAATTGGTCATAATCCTATTTTCTTAATTTATTTTCAACAGATTCCAATAACTATTTCAAATCTGTCCATTCACTAAGCATAGACTTAAAAATATTTAAGTAGGTCAAGATTCTTTTGATACTTAGAAGAGAATCCCTTTGATTCCAGTGGGGATTATTCCCAAATAGTACTGAATTGTAATTTAAGGCTACATCTTGAGCTTTTGAGAATTTTTATTCAGTATATTTCAAAAAGGAATGAAATATAAAAACAGATTAGTAGAATTAAATGTTGTAACTGTTCACCTGAAACATGTTTGTACTTGGAAGCACTGAAATAAAAAGGTGCTCATCAAACTTATAGTATAGTTTTTTTCCTCTAAAAATACAACTGTGCAAAAACAAAACATGCTCATTTATATGTATCAGATGATAACTATATTAGTCACTGCAAGACAAGAACATCCAACTGTTACTGAGTCCAGAATGGAAATGAAAGGTCAATGCTGCATACACACACACACAAAAAATAAAAATTGGTGTATAAGGAATGTTAGAAACAAGGCAAACTTAGTTCTTGTTACTGAATTCTTGTTACTAAGTGATGTGGTCACCTAAAAGGAACTATGGAGAAACATCAAGGACGAAATACTATTCAAATCCTTGAACTGATATCTATTTATATGTTGA
This sequence comes from Laticauda colubrina, assembly GCA_015471245.1. Classification (NCBI taxonomy): domain Eukaryota; kingdom Metazoa; phylum Chordata; class Lepidosauria; order Squamata; family Elapidae; genus Laticauda; species Laticauda colubrina. Next base: position 9,668,955 of record BLBF01000053.1, read on the forward strand.
GAGCCAGTCTGATTTGCGGTCAAGGCACCATAGTTAAAACAAAATTGTGAGTTCTAATCCCACTTTGGACCAGACATTTTCTGTCAGCCAACTCACCTCACAGGGTTATGGTTGTGATGAAAATAGGAGAAAGGAGTGTTAGATATGTTTGCTGCCGTGAATTGTGTATTTAAAAATAATAAAGGTGAGTTACAACTAACTAAAAATATTGCATGGGTAATCTTTAACTTATGCCCAGAATTGAGACCAGAATGTCTGTGATTAAGCTAGGATAATTGTTAAGCAAATCGTACCTTATTCTGATCATTTTTGTCATGGTTGCTAAGTGAATTACTGCTGTTATTAAGTGAATCATGAAAATGCTAAGTGAATTTGGGTTCCCCTCCCAAATTTTCATTAACTTTGTTTGTCAGAACCAGCTAGAAAAGTTGCAAATGGCGATCATGTGACCCCTGGATGCTGTAAACTTTGTAAATACATGCTGTGTATTTGCCAAGTGCCTTGATCACATGACCTTGGGGATGCTGCAACAGTTGTAAATTTGGAGATCAATTGTCAGTCACTTTTTTCAGTGCCATTTTAACTTTGAATGAAACAAAATGTTGAAAATTGAGGACTACTTGTACTAGCTTCAGACACTACTAACCAGAAGCAACAGCAAATGTTCCTTCCATCTGACTTGATTGGTGGCCTTTTGACTGATTTGGAAGTTGGATCATAAATGGTACCATGATATGGGTATGAAGCAGGTTTGCTGCATTCCCCATTTGTACATTGTTTTACTAAGCTTTGAAACCTTGGTGAAAGTATCATCGCTATTATATAGGATAATCTATCCTCACTGAAAATTTTTTTTTGCTACAATTAATCCTCATAAAAAGGAAGGTCGTTCATCACTTATGACTCCACTGTTAAGAACCAGCATGGTGATAAAATACAATGGAAGATGCCACAATTCAATGACAATCCATATTTAATCATTGTTGACAAGTTGCTTCTGTTTTAAAAACCTGAAGTTATCTTGTGTTCTAGCAAATAAGATATGAATGGGGCGACTTTCCTTATGAAATAATGATGCCATTTTGAGATACATATTACAGTACAGATCAGCAGGCCCCAACCTTTATGGCTTGGTGGGCCAGTTTTGGGGAAGGGACCCAGCCCGCATGTGCACACCAGCCATCACTCACACAAGTTGAGCTGTGCCCATGCGTGCCAGATCGCTGCTCAGGCAAGTTGAGCAGCTCATGTGGCCCACTTCTGAACAGGCGATAGCCTGGTAGTGGCCCGTGGGTTAGGAACCACTGGTATAGGTGAAGCAAAGTTTAAAGACTTTTAAAAATTGCCAATATATCTAATTTTCTGCATCTGGAATAAGGCATAATCAAGTGGCAAAAAAGAACATAGAGCAGAATGCTAATATGCATAATAGTCTGTCTCTTTAGCTATTACCTAGTCCATATCAGCTTCAGGGTTCTAAAATTAGATCAGTTTTGGAAGCAGGACTGGTGGTCACTATGATAGTGGTCACAATATAGTTAAAGAAGAATTGTTGTAACTAATTGGATGGTAGGAGGGAGTATCAAAATAAATCTGTCCTGAATCTTCCATTCTAATACTGTATGCCCAAATCAGAGCAATTAGAGATTGATCAGTATGAATTGCTGTTAAGAATGGAATTAATAACAGAATTTGGAAGGCTATGGTGGAGATTTATAGCTTCCAATTCTAATATTGGGGATGAAGGGTTTGCGTTGCAAGGCCCTTAACCTCTCCTTGATTGGATTGGGGTGAAACAGGCATCTTATACTTTAAAAAAAAAAAATCCCAACAGGTGATTTCCTCAGCACAGTTAATGATAAGGAGTATTTTCTGTAGGAGCTGAATATTTTAACTAATGTAATGAAATAACAAAGATCTCATGAAAGAAAAAAATGGGGGCGGGACGACAACATGGAATTTTGATGAAAAATCGAGAAATGGTTTGAGAAAATAAGAAAAATTAAGAATGAAAAAATAAAGGATTTTGACAAGGTGGAAGGACAATTAGCTCAAGGAAGAATGTGTTAATTTTGTGGTGACTGAAAACAAATTGAAGAAGTTTAGTGGAACTCACACCCACTAATTTCACATGCATGGTGAGATGATTCTACCCAACAACTCTGTGAACTATACAAGGTTCTGACTGGGGTTCTGCTTAAGTATATAACACATATATACATGGTGCATATGAATTCAGATTCTTTTTTACAATTTTGTTAATAGAGATTTACTGATTTGCTTTGTTATATACTCTTATGGAGGTGTTTCAATTGTAAGTTCTTTAAAAATATTCCATAAAATATATATTACATATAAAATAGAGGTATTAAAGTGTGTAATGCCATTGTGACTTTTATTTTCCAAGAAAAAACAAGCCAACTTACTTAATGCTTTCACTGAACATTTAAAGCTTTTGTATATAATTTGTCTTAACTATATAAAATTAAATTTAGGAGAATTAAGCATTTGATTACACTCTACTAAAGCAAAATTTAATTGTTTTCAAAGACAAGGTAATTTCAGTTGATTCTCCCCCCCCCCCCCGAATTTAACAGTTTTCACAAATAATGCCCTGAATAATTGTATTGTAAATGCAAAAAATCAAATTCAGAACACTTTTGTACATTACCACAGATATAAAAATGAACTAGTTTTATAGTTATATAAAGAATGAAATTATTTTATGCTGATTAAAATGTAAAACATGTTGTATTTTTACAATAAAATGTTGCAAGCAAAATTGACACAAAACTGCTATGAAAAGGGGGTACGGGAAAAAAAGCCAAAGCTTGATCTATAGACAAACAATATTTATTCTATGTATTCAGGCCAAGAATTAGTTCAAGAAAAATTTATAAACCAGTGACAACTAATGGGATTTCAAGATAAGCCCCGAGTCTCCTCAAACTGCAAGATGAGAAGCATATAATTATAAATAATAATAATCTATTATATAATTCTGAGAATACATATATTGATTGATATGTATACTGATGAACTATGTAAAAAAGAAAGATAATTGTCCCAAATATGTTTAATATGCAAGAAATAAAAAATACAAAGCAAAAATAGGTGTTGAGACTGATTTCCTGTGTTAGAATTTCTGTCTTTTAAATTATACCTGATTTGTAGTTTAGGTAATTTGGGAAAGACAATTTGAAGATATGTCAATAGTAAAATGAATGTTTCAGTATGTCCTAAATAAAACACAAGCATTTTAAGAACTATTTATGGAGAATAAAGAACAGAACAGTCCCTTAGCTTCTATTGGAACAAAATGGCGATTCATTTCTCCAAGATGCCAAATATATTAATTATTGATATTAACAAATAATGTATTTCTAAAAACAGTCATCAAAATGTATTTCCTTTCATTCTTGCATAATGTTAACAATATTGTCCTGGTATGTTATTGGGAACCAAACTAATCAAGGAGAGAAGCAACCTAGAACTAAGAATAAATTTCCTAATACTGATGATAATTAACTAGTAGAATGGCTTGCTTTTAGAAGTTGTGGTTGCTCCATCACTGGGTCCTTTTAAGTGACAGCTATTTGTCTGGAATGGTATGGAGTCTACTGCATGAACAGAAAGTTGGACTAGAAGACTTCCAAAATCCCTTCCAATTCTGTTAAGATGTTCACATTTTAGCTTGATGAGACCAGTGATGTTTCCTATATACAAGTTTCCTGAATGTATTCTAGGTTGCTTTCTTTAATGTGTAAATACAGTTGATATACCTTGCAGTCAAGGCCAAACTTCTCAATTTTTAGTAACAATATCTAAGATATGAATCCAATATTAGTTACATGGATAAAAGTTATATATATATATTACCTATATGAAGTCAAGACAACAATTGACTTGCAGAAGGGTATCCAATGGCTTTTATATGCACAATTAAAAGAAAATAAATAAATAAAAAGGTAATTGGAACTAAGCAACATAAGACAGAGTTTGAAAATGAATAATGTATAAATTATTAATATATGGTTGAAAATATGTATACTGTTTTATTAAGGTTTGCAAATGACAAGAATAAGTTAAGGACTATACTGATAAAATGGGCCATGAATTATAATACACAACTGTATAAATAGGAGAATGTCTATAAATGGGATTAAATTCACATTGTTATAATTTAAGATAATTTTTTTTAAAAAAATGTACTATCGGTATATCACTATGAGAAAGTATAAAACTAAAGGTGCCTCAAATCAGTATTGGAAATATAAAAAACACGAAGGGAAATTTTTCTATCGATGGTACACTTGGGAAAAAGCTAGAAAATTCTGGATACAAATATATACAATACAAAAAAATCTAAAAGTTTAATATTGAGAAAAAAAACCAAATAATTTCTTATTGGAACTTACAGATAGCTAACTAAAAAAGAACTCATGGAAGATTGATTACATGGGTCACTGCAGAAAGACTATTATATGCACAACAGTTGAGAAATACTGGAATTCTCCCAATGGAGGAATGGTTATGAAGATGTCAGAATTGTCAGAAATGGCAAAAGTGACCTGTTTGCTAAGGGATAAAACAAAGCTACTTTTTTCAAATGACTGTGATTTTTTTATGAACTTTTTGGTGAACACATAAAAACTGAAGTGATAATTTATGGATGTGATGACAAAATAATGCTAAAGAAGGAACTGAAGAGATTTTTGTTCTATTAAGGAGAAATGTTAAATAAATTTGTTAATCTCTATTGGCAAAAAATGTTGGAAATCATTTAATTTTCTGAGCATTGTTCTTATTCTTTCTTCTATCTTTCCTTCTTTTTTGTTTTCTCCACATTTTTATCTTTACTTCTTATTCTATTTTTTTCTTTTCCTTCTTTTATTGTTTAAAAATTATTTAACAAAAATTCTTTTAAAAAGATGTACATATTAAGAAGCAATCACAGTGCTTAAGTTAATGTGATGTATAAACTGGTAGTAGCAGTAGTTGCGGTAGTAGCAGCAGTGTATTAAAATCTGGACCATATAATTATTTTATCTTTTCAACAAGAAACTCTCTGTGAAAATACATTTTAAAAAATACAGAGAATTGGGCAAAAAAAAAGTGCATGGATGCATGTTCACATATTATCTTATATTTAATGAGGAATATATCCTTAATGCAGAAAAATACAGTATCTAATTAATTCATGAACATTGTCAATATGCCAATATAATCACATCCAAGTCATTATACTGATCATTTGAGAAATTAGTTAAAAGAATTATAAAATTCTTAAAAAGTTTACCTAAGTGACATGCTGCTTAAGGTAATGCAATGTGCATCACACAAAAGTCTTTTCAGCACAAAAGCAGAATAGTTAATAGGGGTTTGCTTCTCATGTTAATAGTAGTAATTTATGTCTGGTGAAATATGTTTGCCTCCTTTGAAAATTCTCAAAAATATATTTTGTGAAATGAATAAATGAAGAAAATAAAATTAATTCTCACCCACTGAAATTTCTAAATAATTGATTGATTTCAGAGATTTTGGTAGTCTTTACCAATTTTATCTATATCAGTGCAAGGCCGTATATATATATACAGTAGTGAGAGAAAGTTGCGAACACTGTAGAACTATCTGAAATCCTACAGTATTACAATCCCATCAGATTAATCTTAATCTATTAATAAAAAATAATAGATATTAATTATTAATAGATTAATAATACAAATTCTGGCTAAACAAACAACACACAAAACATTGTATCTCATGGCTTTATTTAACACATTAAACTAACATTCGCTGTCTTTGCTGGAACAAGTATGTCCCTACAAGCAATCTGTTCTATTATGGGAGTTGAGTTTGATGTTCCAATCCATGAGATGACAATCAAACTTGGTTCTAAGAGGCTTTTTTCTACAAAACAAACTGGAAACTGTTTTTGACAGACTGGAAATGATTTTCACAGTACAGGTGTAGAAGTGAATCATAGCTCTCAGATCTCATAAAAAGAATTGCATATAATAAAGCTGAAAAGGACTACAAAGCCATTGCCTCCAACAATTCAAGTCAGGCAAATAATAACTAAATGGACAAAATGGAAAATTTGCTTTTTCTAGCAATGGCTGTCCCACAGAAATCCCTCTGAGAGAAATGTTATCACTCATGGAGAGGGTGCAAATAATACCAAGAAATGGTAAAATACCTACAGGCTGCTCAATGGCAAGTGTTCTGGAGTACACTTTCAGGAAAAAAACAACAACAATTTGAACAAGCATGATATACAAAGGGAGGAAACCAAGAAGGAATTATTTATTCTCCACGAAACATATTATTACCTGTCTCTTTTACAGGACCACCTAGATGATCCAATAGCCTATTGGAACAATATTGTCCAGATAGAAATTTTTAACATTAGTGATAATTTGTTGTGGCGGTGTGACTGCAATAAAGATTGAATTGAATTGAAAATCTGTATGTTTGCAGAAAATTAAGTTCCATCAAAAGTCTCTCATTCTATCCATTAAACAAAATAATAGCAGCTGTTTTGTAACTTCAAAACCCAGATGGCTCTCCATCATTGAGAGGCAAGGGACTCTGGATTGTACTACCAAACTGTATAGAAGTATGTACCTATTCATGACTTGAAACCTAAAGGAATATATGTGACAAAGCATTAAAATTATCTTAAGATGTAAATTTGCATTTTGGAATGGCCAATTCAAAATCCTAACGGTAATCCAATTGAAATATTGTTACCTGACATGAACGGATTATCTCATACAAGGCAAAGCAGAAATGCAGTAGTCTCAATCTACGACCACAATTAAGCTTAAATTTCGGTTGTTAAGTGAGACATTTGTTAAATGAGTTTTGCCCTGTTTTAATATTTTTCTTGCCACAATTGTTAAGTGAGTCATTAGTTGATAAGTAACCCTGTTGTGAAGTGAATCTGCTTTCCCTATTGACTTTGCTTGTCAAAAGGTTGCAAAAGGTGATCATATGACCTACAGACACAGCAATGGTTGCAAATATGAACCAGTTGCCAATTATCTGAATTTTGATCACATGATCATGGGGATGCTACAAAGGTTATAACTGTGAAAAATGGCATGTCACTTTTTTAGTGCCGTTGTAATTTTAAACAGACATTAAAGGAACTGTTGTAAGTCAAGGACTACCTATACTGATAAGCTGAAGAAGTTATGTAAAGAACAATGGCCCAAAATACCTTCCAGTCAATGTGCAGGATTGATGAGTTACAAGAAATGTTTTGATGAGGTAATTTCCTTCTAAAAAAGGTACTACCGTTATTAAAAATAAAGATTCATAGTTTTAAAAAAAAGATAGTGAACATTAAAAAAATAACAGTATCCTGCTTATTTAACCAGAACCTGGGTGACTAGCATGAATTAGATGAAATCAAGACCACTTTATGAATCATAGTATTGCAGGAACCACAGATCTAAAGTTTTCATCTTTCCCTTCCTTAGCATACAAATAGGTGCCTTTCTTCCCAAATAGGCCCAAAATAGTAGACAAGGATTAAGAATAACTTTAGTATAATTTTCTCTCATGACTGCTTAGAACTAAACATCTGGGAAGTGAAGTTGAACTGAAGGCAGCTCCACTGATAGCAGAGTCAACAATTGTGGTATAACACAGAGCTAGTAAATGGATCAGCTCCCTGAAATTCCTCTTCAGATAAGAAATTGCTCAACCATTTCAGACAGTAGATCCACATGAAGAGACTGTAGCAAAACAGGGTTTAGAACTCTGGGTGCCAAGGGATTACAATTTTTGCCCAAGTTGCGGTTGGTGACTTTATAGACAGGATTTGCATAATTCCTTTCTTAATCATGTTTGGAAATCTTCTAACATTTTGTGGAGATTAAGAATCTTTGGAACAGCAAGTTCCATTATACCACCAATCCTTAGAGAAAGAAGTTTTTTGAAATTTTGAAATTAATTACACAAATCCTTCCTGTAGGTTTTGTGTGTGTATGTGTGTGTGTGTTATTTATAAAAATAAATCCCAGCTGGTACCTACCTTACCAGTAAGGGTCCTTGGACAATGACCTCCTAATGCTTCACTTGCCTATCTCAGATATGGACTAGGAAATTGATATGAAAACTAGGACAGTCATGCCAGCTTAGACATTGTCTAAATTAATAAAGTCCACAATAATTTTGGAAGACCAAGACAACCTGACAATAAGTAGGCTACTGGAAGAAACATACAATGAGACAAGAGACCCTTGAACTGATGGACTGCTACAACAGTAGGCCTAATGAGAGATGAAACACATGGGAGAATTATGGATGGATAGAAGACATTGCATTTATGCTAGAAAGCAACTAGTTATCCAATGCTTCAATATGTGAAAAGAAAGCTGGTCTCACTACTTTAGATAAACAGATTACATATGACATGCCAAACTGAAGGTGACCTGAAAGAACTGGTGGATGTATAGTCAACACCTAAAGTTGGAATGTCATTGCCACCTTCTCTATTACAGAGCACGGCAGCTGATATGATGCATAAGAATTGCTTGATAGTGAGATGGATGGCATATAAATTGAATGAAGAATTAAAAAAGAAAAAAGATAGTAAAAAAAGAAATAATATATCCAGAAATTACTTTCCCTTTTATTGCAAATACAAACTAGCCATAGTCAACCCTTGAGACTGTTTACCAAGGCTCAGTGGAAAAGTATCATCAGATAAAATGCTAGAAGATGCCAACAGAGTCCTCATGGCAATCCCTGTCCTTGTTACTGTTCTGCAAAGCTTGAACCTCTTCAACCAGTGGTGATAGGAACACCCCTGTCTATGTTTCCTAAGTTGGGGGAGTGGCTGCAATAATTCCTAGCATTAGAGTTCTCTGTCCAGAAGATTGCAGCATCAGGAACAGCTATGATACTGCACAGAACTTTCAAACTCCTAGGCCTCTGGTAGAGAACCCAAGATTAAGAAAGACACATATCACCCATAGTGATGAAAAGATAATTTTTGAAATTAAATATCACAAACCTTTCTGTGTGACAATGCTGTTGATTACAAAAAGCAAGATAAAATGGGTCTTTGAAGATTGAACATGAAAGGCAACTAGAAAGAATCAAAGATTATAATTAAAAGTGAAGAGAGTTATCAACAATACTGAATGGAGCAAAATGCTCTTAAGAATTCAAAGAAATTTGGGGACAATATACGTAGAAGTTACACTTAACATTGTCTGCTATCATAAAAATGGATTTTAAAAAGTCTACACAAGAGGAACAGATAAACAAGAATTCTAAGTCTAATTTGAATATGGATTTAAAAGTTATAGCTTAGAATGATATAGAGAATGATGTTACATTGGACTTACAAATGAAACCAGCGGATGTCTTACTAATTAAAAGGCATATACATATAACAAACCAGAAATGTGATTTGAATAATTTTCTTATTCTGGATCTACAACAGGGATATGTTATTGAAAGAGGTTCTGAGAGGAAACAAAATAAATTCTGGGACACTATTCAAAGTGATAAAGACTGTTAAAAGCAAAGAGAAGGAATATAAATTTGGTTTATTTGATCAAAATTAAAGGTAATCCTTAATCTTTCTTTTTAACCAGGACTGAATAATGAAACTTAAAGATTTGTTGCTAAACAAAAGATATCAGAAGAAGTGATGTTTTGATATATTTTCAGAAAAAGTGATAACTACTGAAATTATTTGTATTTTCTATTAACGGGAAAGTAATTTCTTTATATACCTTTTCCCCTTTATTTACTACATATTCTCTTTTACATTTTGTTTGTATAGTTATTTTTTCTTTTTATATTTTTCTTAGTTTGTACAGTCTTTGCTTTTTTAACAGTTATTCCTTGCATTTATCTGGTTGTTAGCACTCAGTATCTGAATGTCTTTCAGGCAGTTCCAAAGGTTCCACACCCATTTGCACCAGAGATGGTATTCAGCAGGTTCTGACCAGTTCTGGAGAACCGGTAGCGGAAATTTTGAGTAGTTCAGAGAACCAGCAAATACCACCTCTGACTGGAGATTTTACAGTATCCTTCTCCTGCCACACTCATCAAGCCACGCCCACAGAACCAGTAGTAAAAAAATTTGAATCCCACCACTGATTTGCACTATTCAGGTGACCCTCAGGGCACAGATAAACCTCCAAGTGTCCTCAATGATTCAGAGAGTGCTAACAATATAAATCCTTCAACTGCCCACCATTTAGTCAGAGCTGAAGAAGCTTCCTGGATTAAAAGCAAAATATATTCAAGAAAAAACAAAGAATGTCCAATTGTCTTTTGAAAAAACACCTTTGGGACAGCTACGTGTTGTATTATATATTGTCCTAAATCCAGCTGACTGCATTCTGACAAAACATCTTGTTTTTCTTCATGGGATCTATTTTCTGCCTCAATATTAATTTATAAGGGACCATACAAATATGCTCATTGAATTCACCATTTAGTTCATGTCTAAAATAATAATGTTACCAAGGATAGAATTAAAGCTCATTGAACCATGATTTGTTGAACTAGTCTAACTGGTTTATAATACTATAATACTTCAAATGATAGATTGCGCTAACCCAAAAGCAAACAATTTAACATTATGCTTTAGCAAGACATGGGAACCAGAGAGAAAGAAAAATTAGAAGCCTTCATTATTCATACATGAAAAAAATAATCAATGGATCATTTTTTTCTTAATAAACTTTCCTATTTTGCCACTTTTCAGCCTAAAACCCAGAATACATAATAAAATACTAACAACTAAAAGAGTCACTGCATTTTTGTGTCGGGACTTAATTCTGTTAGCCAAAGTTGGCTATAAGTAGGACATAAAATTATAATAATTAAAACAAATAGAATTACACAATAACCCTTTATCAAGAGTGTATTACATGAGCCTGATGAACTAGGTTTTGATCATTATATAATTATATGAGTCATAAAACTTGTTCTTTTGCAGGAAATAACTGGCAGGTTACCATTCTAAAATATAATACATTACATTCATTTCATACATGAAACCAGTTAGTCCTCCTCTCAAATTATAAAATAACTTCTGAGAAGAACTTTCAAAGCTTCTACTGCCTTACTAAGTAAGGTTGTTTTGTCTGTAAATACTGTTCTCAAAAGAGTGGCATAATATTCAAAATGTTTTTTTATAATATAGATCCTGGCAGTATTTTGGAAAGGAATTTATAGTACTTCCTCAATCTTGTTTTAAAACTCAGAAAAACTTCCTTGAGCTAGGAAGTGGTGAGAAAAGGAAACATAAAAGGAAACAAAACCTTTGAATTTCCAAACTAGCAGGAAGCATCACTGAAGTTTGGTCCAACTTAATGACACTTGATGACAAGTGGGATGAAAGAGGAGAAAACTACAGATAGATGAAAGTATTCGGATAAAATTAAATTATGAATATTGAATGATTGAAGAACAAGCTTTCTCTATACTGCACTTTAATTCCAGAACTCCTTTCCCATACAGTCTTCCTAAATCTATTTTTGGAAACATAAGATTTTTTAAAAATATAACAGAATGAATAAATAAAAAGAATTTCATAGGGTTATTTCATAATAATTACTACAAACTTGCATATTATAACTCAATTGTCACACTCAATTGAATGCAGCTTTATTTCTCCTGGATAGTAATGTCTTTATAACAGAAATATAACATTGTGCATTACATTTTCTCAAGAAGTAAAACAGATCATAATGTATATTTTCCCTCTACTTTTTGTTGTTATTGTTGAGGATTTTATACTGGTATGGCATAGAATACATCTCAGCAAAAAAAAAAAAAAAATTTCTACTAGTCTAAAATCACCTAAATAAAAAGAAAAAATAAAACTGACCCATTATTTTTTTATTACTGCTTGAATTATTGAATCGTTGCTTTAAGTATCAAGCAATATGGACTCTCTGTATGTGTATGTGTGTGTGTGTACACCTTCAAGTCAACGTTGGCTCCTCGTGACTACCTTGACAAGTCCCTGCAGTTTTCTTGGCAAGATTTCAGAGATGGTTTGCTACTGTCTCCTTCCTCTAATGGATGTGTGACTGGCTCAAGATCATCCAAATTGAGTTTATGTCTAAGGTAGGACTAAAACTCTGTCTCAGTTTCTAGCCTAGTGCATTAACCACTACACTAAACTATCTTTCTTCTAGTATTGTAAGCATTTTCAAATAGTTCTTGTGTGAAATATGGGTTGATTCTGGACTTTAAAAGGGTGAAATTCATATTCTGATATAAATGGGAAAATTATTGTAAAACCACTTTTTCCATTCCTTCAAATCACTTCCTTAATTTTGTGAAAATAATTTCTCATTTTACAACATTGCATTTTTTGGCAACTAGGTGAACATCATTTCCCATAAATTATTACAAAATAACAATACAGCAGTGTGAGCTAATACATTTATGATTAGCCTCATTATATTTCCATTAAAATAAAATAGAAATTAGTGTCAAATGCAGAGATCTGTATATATTTTCTGATGAAACCATTAAGGATATACTTCTATATACCATTAGTATAAGTGTCTTGAAGTTTATACTCAAGATGGAAAACATATAGTTGTAGCCAATATATGCTGTACTAGTACTCTTATAATGAACTGACTGAAGAAAAATCTTTATATGGCCATATGCCTATGTAAGACAACTTTCTTTCCTAGGAAAAGAAAAAGGTTGGAAAAAACCTTGTAAGGAAAAACTATGCTCAACAAAAGAATTATTGAGTGAAATGTTTACAATGAAAAAAAATGGATGGGACCCCATGTCAAACACAAACATTGATTTATATTAGCTTATTAAATGTAGATATAATACAAATCAACATTATTTCTTACTTTTTCTAAATCAAAAGCAAAATTACTCACCTTGTAGTTAACTATGTCAACTTACAGTACTTTTGGATTTTCATAAACTTCCAAAATAAATATTCCTAAAGTGAAATGTGCATATATTTTTTCCTAATTAAAACAACTTATTTCCCTGTCCTGGATTGCAATTGTTTCATAAAACACCTGCACAATGTTGGTACAATGTATAAGAAACTAATTAAAAAGAGAAAAAATAGTTCCATATTAAAATTATCAGTAAAATATAGTATTTAAGGAATTTAAAGAGGGAAAGAATACAGAAAATTTTGTCTGAATAAAGGCAAGAAACAATGAATTTTTAAAAATAGTTTATTTTTTAGCTTCCATATTGCTAGGTTTCTAACAACATACAAAACGAGCCCGAAAGGCCAGGTTAAGATATAACAAATTAACCAGGACACTGTAATATATGGAAAAAAGCAAGAAATGATTCATGGCCAGAATATTATGCCAAGTAAAGATAAAACCAGTATTGTACATTTACATCAATTACATGTTTCTATTTCTGAGCAACTATAAAGGGTTAAAATCTCATGTGCAGTTCAGTATTTACAATAGTTATCAAAATGTTATTGGGGCATACAAATATGAAAGATCAATATGGTGATCATATTGTCATGTCAACTGTCAGTATGTAGCTATCCTAACTGGCATGTGATTGCATTCATTCGGTAGAAAACACATCAAATTTGATTTTGTGTTTTAAATGCTGTGTTTATGATAAAAAATTAAGCAATTTTCTATAGATCTAATAGCATTTAGATGTTAAAATTTAGACTTATTAGCTGGGAGTCTTTATAAGAGAATGCAACTACAAAAGCTGATGAATCCAAAATATTTTTAACTACTTTTGCAATTTAACTGAAGTCTTTGTTCTCTGTAAATAAGAAATGCCCAAGGCATTGGCATGATAATTGTTTCTAAGTGTTCTTTTTTGGTCAGAAAAGTCAGAAATAATTTAACTGACCATTGTGGCAGTAGTGATAGTAACAATTGTTCTTCTAGGATACCCTTACATTTGTATATAGTTATCCAATAGTTCTTCTTCTGAAGAAGGGATCAAGAGGCTAAAGCACTGGTTTACAAGACCACAATAATACACTGAGATCAGTTTATACAGGAGTCTGTAGATAAAATTGTCAAATATTTTACCAATGATTGATGCCAGTTCAGCAAATATAACTTTCAATGAAACCTTTCAATACCTACTATTAAAATATGAACAGAAATCTTTGGAAGTGATATCTACCATGTGTATGCTTATATTTTGCTCATCCTAAAAGAAGCAACTGAAGTAGTCCGTTACCTGACTCAGTAATTCTAAAGAATTTCATTTGTAAGGCTTTCGTACTTTAAAGAGGCTTTGTGAGAACTTTTTAAAAAATCTTCCCCTCATTTGAATAATGTCCAGCCATACTTCAATATTCCATTCCATTCCTGATCTGGGTGCTGGAATATTTCATGACATCTTAATTCTTAAGGGCTTTGGATAATGCTAATTTAGATCCATTTTGAATCTCACTTCAGTTTTCCAGATCTCTATAGGAAGGTGGATGGAGTCCTATGTGTCTTTTTCTTTTTCTTTCTTTCTTTTTCTTTTCTTTTCTTCCTTTCTCTCTCTTTTTTCTTTTTCTTTTCTGTAGACTGATCTGGTATACTCTGAATATTTACATAGGATATAATTTGGATTCAGTTTTTTAATGGATCCTGCAGATATGATTTTAAAAGCAGTGGAGAACTCTTTGAAAACAGGTTATTGTCTGTAGTTTTCTTCAAAGCTTCATCTTATTCACCACAACGGACAAATACGCGAACACATTAGATGACGACTTTGGGGTATCACACATTTATGCTGATCATATTGCTGTGGGTGATGGTAACCATGTTGAAATGTAATCCAAGAATGACCAGAAGTGTTCTTGCTCAGAAAAAAGACAGAAGTTTAAACTGTGCTGAATAGAATCTAAGAATATGATTCAGGTTCAAAATTTGGGGAAGCTTTGGGGATGAGTCTGAAACCAGAATGTGTTAAGTAATTATATTTTTATTTGTCCTGAAAATTAAGATTCTAAGGCACTCTCAAGAGTAATCCAACAAAGTTAAAATAATCCTGTTTGTGGATATCCAATGAATGACTTGTAGAGGTCAAGCGATTTTTGTGTGGACTAAGCTAGTAGTAATGCTTGGAGATATAGAGATTAACTGGCTTTTCAGTGCAATAACAGATTTTAAAGCATCACAAAATTCAAACCTGTTCTTCCTGGATAAAGTGTCTGTCCATAATAGTACTCCTCTAATTTGTGGAAGCAGGAACCAGTCACTGGTCTCATTGACCATGCTATGCTTAAGCAGCTATTTCATCAAATAGAAAGAAAAATGGATATCCCAGATCCTTGAATGCCGTGTTTTCATAAATATTAGATAGCACTGGAGATCAAATAGCACCTTAAGGAAAATTTTCCTTACAGCAAAACTTTACAGGGGAAAGAACCCACAATTCTGCAGTGATTTCCTCTTTCTTGGAGGACAAGGTGTTACGTTACAGTGGGAAAAATATATTCCACTCCCAATCCACAGACCCAATACAGGAGAATACTATGGTAAAAAAGTACCAATATCAAATATGAGACACAATGCATTCATCTCTCTCCTAATAGTGATGTTTAAAGTAACCAATTCCATATCCCAATTGGATCAGAATTGTGTTTTCTTGACCATCTTTTCCTTAGGACATTCACCCTTAGACAATAATATTTATAAGCTTCAGGGTCCAGGAAGTTTTCTTCCTTCTCAAGGCATAAAAGAGCATTCTCCTCATATACTGCTACAATCACTACTTCCTGAACTGTTCTTCTTCTTCTTCTGACTAGTTCCAATCAAACAGTTAGGTAAAAAGAGTTATAATCATCATGTTTATATCCTCAGCTAAAGAAGATGAAAATTATATTTTGTTTCTTATAAATAGAATGGCAGATTGGACATTTGAAAGCAATAATCAATTTATTCTTAGAAACATCCTGAAACATTTTTACAGCAGGCCATGAAGAGATACCAAAATTTTAAAGGGTTAAATAGTAACATTTTCCAGGTAATACACAGTCTGAAAAAGTTCTGTTGAAAATGAAAAATATAATGAAGGTAGCAAAAGAAGTTTTCTTGTCTGTATTAGCACAAAAGAAATAATAATAGCTCAGCCAACTTTAGTTAAGATACCATCTGTACTTAGCTTCATAGCTTGAAGCTATTTGGAAAAACATGATTACTCAGGACTCACAATATCAGAGATAATCAGTAGAATTTGTACCGGTTGCCTGCTCCATATTCAATAGTGTCATAATTAAGGAAAAATCTCACAGAGTAACTCGTAGAGTCAATCACTTATCCATGAGCGCAAATGATATAAAACTACATTTGACCAAATAATGGTCTGACAATGACAACTGGATTGGGAAACCTATCATGTTATATGAAAACAAGAGTAAATTAAGGCTATATTCTACATGATGGTTTAGGCCAATGACTATATGGTTCATACAGAAGCCACAGTAGTGTGTTGTCTCACTTAAAGTGACTTCATATTGAATTTAATGCTGACTAATATAGAATTCTCTAGCAAAATTATAATATCTGCCAGATCTATATAATTGCTTAATTTTTATTTTTAATATGCGGAATAATCTTACTGAACTCACTCTCAGAACTCTCCAAATGTGTGCTATATTAAATCATTAAAATCTTAATTTTGTTGCAGACCAATCTGACAATAAATAACATTACCACTAAGTTGGGGGATACAACTGACTATCAACACTCCCAATGTTAAAGGGTAGTTCTGAAAATGAGGATGATTTACAGACATTTACTTTTCCTGTTCTTATTCTGTACATCATTTCCCACTTTGCTGGCAATGTTTCTTTTGGTGATCCTTCAATAATTTCCAGGAATGCTATATCATCTACTCAGCCAACTTATTTCAAATAGTGTAAAGCCCATCCACATCCAAACATTGACATTCTAGCTTTATTGTATTTTGCCCATAGTTTTTCATTGACCTCCAATCAATGGCTCACCCTGATCAACTGAATTCTCACTTTCATTGACCTCCAATCAATGGCTCACCCTGATCAACTGAATTCTCACTTTTGTTGCTATCAGTAATTATACTCAGTTTTACTTCATTCCAGGAGACAAAAAAAATAGCAAAACTGATTATTAAAAAACATTTAAAAATCAATTTTTGTTCTGGGAAAAGATAAAATGGAAAACAGTGAAATGGTACAGTACTGACTGAAGTGAAAGAAAAATATTACAAGCATAACCCTCACATAGTTGGATTCTAAGGGAAGAATAAAAACATTTGACATAATAAAGATGGTGGCACAACCTACACAATTGGATAATTGGCAACTTCAGTATCCTTAATAGCAATAGCACTTAAGACTTGTATACCGCTTTATAGTGCTTTACAGCCCTCTCTAAGCGTTTTACAGAGGCAGCATATTGCCCCCAACAATCTGGGTCCTCATTTTACCCATCTCAGAAGGATGAAAGGCTGAGTCAACCTTGAGCCTGATGAGATTCGATCTGCCAATTTGCAGGCAGCTGGCTGCAGTAAAAGTAGCTTGCAATACTGCACTCTAACCACTGCGCCACTGAGGCTCTTAAGTCAGATAATAAAAAAAAATCCATTTGAAAAGGAGCTGCGCAAGCATAAATTCCTAGTGTACAGATCTAGTATTAGTGATCTTCAAACCTCCCCTTACCAAAGAATAATAATTTGCACATTACCAAGTCTTAGTGCCTGTTGCAGAATTCCAGGTTAATATAGAAAATTTTGGGTCATATTCTATGGGAATGAATTGCCACCATTTCTGACTATTAAGAATTTTCTGAACCAGAGTATATACAGACAGTCTTTTATGCCATTGGAAGTGTAATCATTCATCTTAATTACAGTTTCAACCTGCCTCTTATATTTTAGACAATTAATAATGAACAAAATTTCAAAAGATGAAGCAAGCAATGGTGTTCTACTAATCCAGAATGCTTATCAACTTCTATTGCTTATACAAAATTGTTTTTTCTTTGGAAAAATGTTTTTACATATAATGTCATGAGAACAGATTGTTTTTGTCATAAGACTTTACTTGCTCAACCCTTTCAGTAAATCCCCAGTCTGCTAGGGCTCCCATGATCCTAGGGGAGTTTGATAAATTGATGCCATTTCGTTAGTAAAATAATGTCATCAGATAGCTCAGGATGTTAGAAAAACTAAAGCTGAAAAAATATATGTGGTTCTACTTTTGGAAAACCCATAAAAGTGGGATGTTTTTACACTCTAACTGCTAGTGGTTCAATACCTGATTGTACTGTTTTCAAGGCAACACATAAGCATTTTTTCTCTCTTGATGAAAAACACATGAACATATTTTAATCTGAAGTATGTGTATCTCACACATAAACAATTTTAGCTCTTGCTATAACACTTGAAATCATATTTGGCACACAGTAACAATATACAAACTGAACAGATAGGAATTATTTCGTATAAACTATTTCCATCAAAAGCATGCAATATAAATCCACTAACTTGATCATGGCTGGGGCATGTGAGGGGCAAACCCAAAATCTAAGCAGTAATCAAAGCAACTGTTACTCAAATTCTCTCCTTACTTAGTTTTGTTATGTAGACTTGGAAGGAAGTTATCATGAAGTTAAACCTCTGTCCTTTCATATTTCTCTGGGCACAAGGGGAAACAGAGACCTGTGTGCCTTATCTTGCAGTGTTTCAGAATCCAGCTGGGATGTTTTTTTTTTTTTAACTATATTCCATACACCCCGCCCAAATGGAGCAGGTTGACGTCTCACAAGAATAGGACAAATGTTCCCCATTCTCTGTTACCAAATCACCAAGTATATAGTTATTTAGAATGTAGAATATCATGTGGGTTTATGTGAGATTTGTGAACACAACCATAGTTACATTATGTGATATATATATAATGTAAAGTCTATGATATAAAAACTGATGATTCAGAGAAAATTACCCAGATATTAATATATTCACATATATGTGTTGATGAAATCTAGATCTGTCTAACAGAAGTCACCAAATTCTGCATAACTACAATTCAATATGTGAATAATACCTAATGTACTGTAGGGTCATACTATGAAAACCTGGAGAACTGTACTTTTTAATTCAAAAGTACTACTAGCTATTGTGGCAATGTTATGTTTTCAGCTGCTTCACTCTTACCTGCAGTGACCAAAACTATAAAGCTACATTATCACAGTAGTGAAATGACATGTCCTTACAAATTCCTGAAGAAACCATAAGAGCAACATTATTTGGGAACTGTCTTTCAAACACATCTCTCTAGAAGATGGTCCATGTATGTTATCAAAGTATGCTTTTTGCACATTCCCTTTGCAACCTCAGAACTGTGTGTGTATGTGTGTGCGTGTGTGTGTGTACACACAAACGTACGTATGTACATATTAAATTTACTGGCCATTCATCTTACCACAGGGTAATTCTGGGCAGCTTACAATATTAAAAGTATGTATTGTCTGGATATCTTTTTTTCGTTGCAAAGCTGGACCATCAGAAAAGCTGAATGAAGAAAAATTGATGGCTATGAATTAGTGTGAAGAGAAAATTGATGAAAACACCTTGGACTGCAAGAATTATAAATAATACAATATTTATAATAGATGGAAGTAAATGCAAGCTACTCACTGAAATACAAATAATGAAACTAACATTAAAACATTTTAGTGTTGTAACAAAAAAGCAATCATTGTAAAATGATTGGAATTTGCTGAAATTTGGAAAAAATGAAGACAAAAATGACAACAAAAGACAAGATAGTCTGATACCATCACTGATAATTCAAACACAGTACTGACTAAAAGACGATCCTGATCATGTTTCTTGAGTCATGAGCAGCTAGAAGAGCCTTGAACAATGTAACAAATAATATGATTTTCTGTGTGTTTAGGCACAAAACCAATATATTAGTTTTTTTAAAAGATCTATGAACTTGGAAAGAAAAATTAAAGCCTATAAAATGACATGCTGCTTCTTCCAGTTATGTTATTCTATCCCTGAGCCACAACGTGGGTTATGAAAAATGTATCCTCAACATGTTCTAGAATATCTAGTTTCCAAAACATTTCAGCACTTCATTAATGGTATTAAAAATAAAAAAAGAAAAGAAAGCAATACATTTTATGGATTTTCCTTTCCATAATAGTAATGTATTGATGACTTCAAGCTCTTTATCATCACTGATTTAGAAACTAAATTAAAATATATACAAGAATAGCTTATAGATGTGCGTGAAAGTATAAAATAGCAAATTTAATGATTTCTGAAGGTTGGACTGAAAAGTAGGAGAAGGTTGGACTGGATTTAAAGAAATCAAAAACTCAGGGAAAGATAGATGCTTGTTTAAAGCTGGCAATTCTATTAAGGTTTTCCAACCAAGAACAACCCACTTGCTTGTAACAATTATCTATGTTAGTAAACATATTGGATTCATTTGAATAATAGTTTTGTACTTCAATGCTTATGCTTATGTTTCAAAGTGTGTTAATCATGGAGCCAGTTTTCTCTGATTTAGATGTAATGATTAAGTCATTGCTTCATTGCTATATATTTGTACATGACAAAATAAAGAAGGGAAATGATGAGAGAACATTTAGTCATATCATAGCTTTTATGATGTCATGAATGACATCTGAATCAAACAAAGTAGAGCTCTGGAAGATAACAGTTAATATAATCATATATATAAAGAAAAATACTGAGTTTACTCCCCACTGGTATATGAATAGTGGGCTCTATTTAAGTCAAATTCACATAGTTGTGTCCACAGAAGATGAGCCAGGTTTATTCCTATTAAAAAAAAACTAAATAACTTATCAGAAAACGGAAACAACCCCCCTCCCAGAATTAGCTACATGGAATGCTTCATTATTTACCCTAATCAAGATTACAAACACTGTAAGTGAAGTTATAGAGAATAAAGTACTGAAAAGAATATAATTTTCATATTGGAATATAGACTTATATAATGTATTATTCCTTGCTCTCCAATATAGATTTTATTGGAAACATTTCCAGTAGCATAAAATATGAATAGTAATTGTCTATTATTTTCAGACTTTCTGATATCAAGTATTTCCTTCTATATTTTCTTGTAAGGAACACTAATTGTTGCATAGGAATCCAGAAGTGTTTTTACAGCAGCTCTTTCAAATGTCAAGATGTACATGCAAGAGATGATAATAACAATTTATCCACTATTATTGATGATCTAATTAGAAAAAAAAAGTGATAAACCATCGGAAGCATTGCAAAATTATAACTTTGCTCCCATGAATGGGAAATGAATAATGGGAAAACAATAGAAATATTCAATGTTCTAAACATTCACTTTAAGAATTGCAACATACATATCATAAGGACAACTTCTTATCAAGAAATACTTGTATTCTGATAAACACCATGCCACTGCCCATTTCACTGTTTCCTAAATTGTTTTTACCTAATTTCTTTAGAATTCTCTATGCTTTAGATGACATATCCATATTAGGTAACTTTAAATGTTTTAATAGAAAGTTATTTTACTTTTGACAAATTGTTTATATATTAGAAAGACAAACAATATAAGGTATACCATATTCTGAATCATTAATATTGCAACATTACACTTTTCTTTGAATACTATTGTGGGCAGCCTTTCTATGATGCTTAAATATCACAGAATGGCTTTTAGTTTATTCTAAGTTTTCATGTATCTTTGCTTATATTTATTTTATTTTAATAAATATCTTCTGTATTTGGAGTACAAGTTTGTGATATATACCTTCATTGCTGGAATAAAAACTAAAAGCTTGTTAAAATAGAAGTATAAATACCTTAAGGGAATGTCCTTATTAAATTTATCAAACAGCATGGGAGTTATGTAAACACTTATTTTCACAGTACAATCATAAACTACAGCCAGTTTTAAGTAAATGTTGCTTACCTGGACATACTTCTAATTGTTTTCTAAGCAGTAACTAACTGACTATTATGGCTACATTTGGGCTCAAAAATGAAAAAAAACCTGCAGGAAAGGGTTAGCATTTTCTGTATTTCTCTGCTGCCATCGACTGGCCAACTAGATTTTTGTAGATCAGTTATAGTAGCCCTCCAGATTGGCAAACAGATTTTCAAAATTATATGTTTAAGAATTATGGCATCTTGCAATAGATTGGAATGGTAGAAAACAGAGTCTTATATTGCTTTTTTCCAATTAGCACTATTGTAAGCACTCATATATTCCTATTTTTTTATTTTATTTATTTCCCACCAATAACTCAAGATGGAAAATATATCCAACACACCTTCCACTTCCTCCTTTCTCCAAAATCAGCAACTATTGACTGCTGAGCACAGGCTCAAAGGCTTCAACATATTCAAAATATTTTCTTCAATATCAAACATTCTTTTTATAAAGAGTTTATAAACAATGAATAAGGGAGAAATGAAGCTATGTGCCATCTGCTAATGATTTTCTTCTGCTGCCATCATTAGTCCACAACTCTCAATCTGTGGTTGAAAAGTTGGAAATTCTTTGGGAATGATGTGCAATGTAACAGAGAATATTGTAAACCTAGTTAGTAGAACTACATTCCATCTCTCCCCATATAAGAGCAAGTGAATATCCAAACCAATATCTTTTCAGTCCGGTTTTTATCAATTTTACCTAAGTTCAACCAAGTTCAGTGGAGCTTACTTACATACCAATACACTATGGCAAGGCTGCAAAATGTAACTGCTTCTATTTAATTTATAATATGAATAAAGCCTCAATAGTTTATTTATTTAAAACCTTTACAGAGCCACCCATTCCATAACCAACCTTGCTGATTAGCTCCCAATCAAGCCATATTAAAATTATAAAATCAAAATATATTAAAACAAAAAACTGGCACCAAATGGAATTTCTGATGTGCATTCATCTTACTCCAGCACTTGGGAGAAAATCCAGGTCTTCAAATATGGAAAGCTAGGAGTGTAGAGGCCTCCTGAATTTCAGGGACCACCACAGAAAAGGCATGCTTCTTAGTTCCTATAAGATGGAATATTTAGGGGAAGAGTCTAGAAGTGTGCCCATCCTATCTGATTTGGTAGGACAAGTAGGTGTTCTTAAGGAAAGGTAATCCAGGAGACAACCTGGCCTGTGCCACATAGGATTTTAAAGGTGATAACCAGCACCTTGAATTGCACCCAGAAAGAAACTGGAAGCCACTGCCGCTCACTTAAGAAGTTTATAAGGGGAAACACAGAGGACCCCATTATTTTGCATGCTGCTGCATTCTGGACCAGCTGAAGTTACCAGGTAGTTTTCAAGGTAGCCCCATGTAAGAGCACATTGCGCTCTATGGGAGATGATAAAGGCATGAATTACAGTGACCAAGAAGTTGGATTTCTTTTCAATGCTCCCA
Organism: Laticauda colubrina; assembly: GCA_015471245.1. Lineage (NCBI taxonomy): Eukaryota > Metazoa > Chordata > Lepidosauria > Squamata > Elapidae > Laticauda > Laticauda colubrina. The sequence continues at coordinate 9,692,357 of BLBF01000053.1, forward strand.
TTTTTTTTTAGTCATGAGGTGTTTGACTGAATTGCAATAAATAGATATTCCCTTGTTTTGGTTTTAGACTTTGAATAAATATATGTATAGCCTATTAAAGTGGAAATAAGACAAGTGCAGAATCTGAAATGTGTAAATATAAAGTTCTCACAATTCAGAAAGCTGAAGCCTGGGGATATATCTCTTATATTTTTCAAAAAAAAATTCTTGGAAATGTTTGCATTTTTGAAAGCTCCATAGGGTACTTTCTTAGATTGGATTTCCAATAGCAAGGGTGCTATTTTCTGAAAAAGAGTAGTCTTCGGATAGTTGCTGCTATTTACTTCTACCTTACAATGCCAACCCATGTCTAAAACCATGTTAGAAATTTATCAAAAATTCATTTCTCATTAATATCAAATCAATGCGAAATGTACCAAATACAATGAAAATAAAACAGTGGAATGATAACTTTTTTATTTTTTTGGTTTAAAATTGCTTTCACATTCTTAATAATTCCAGGAATATTGCTGAAATATTTTTTTTAAATATATTATCTAACTTTCATTTATTAACTGGTAAAATACTATATATCCCTAAACTGTGTAGTGATCACATAAGTTGCAAACTCAAAGAATTCCAGATAAGCTGTGTTTGTGTGGTTTTTACTTGCTGAAAAGCTCTATTTTTAGATCTGATCTGGGATGCTCACATCGCAGCACTGGTCAAAAGGGCCCAGCAGAGATTACACTACCTGAGACTTCTCAGAAAACAACAACTGAATAAAACTGCTGGTTTTTTTATGGTTCTTCTATGGTTACCGCTGCACCATAGAGAGTATCTTAACTTACTGTACCTCTGTATGGTTTGCCAATTGCACAGTAGCAGATAGGACAGCACTCCAGAAGATTAACATCATTGCCCAGAAGATCATTAGTTGTCCTCTCCTCTCTCTGGAAGAGTTTTATAGCTGCCGCTGTCTTAAGAAGTTCAAAACATTCTCATCTCATCAAAGATCCATCTCATCCTGGGCACCCTTTTTTCGAACTATTACCATCTGGCAGATGGTACAGGATAATTAAAAACAAGGATAAATAGGCTGAAAAATAGCTTCTACCCCAGGGCAGTAGCTCTGTTGAATTCTACTGTATAGTGCAATATTAATGCGATATCAGGGGCTTTCAATTCAATGTCTGGAGTGTGAGGGATGTGCATTTGTGTTTATTTTCATAGTCATAAATTGTACACTGAAGATGGTATTTAATTTTGTTGTACGAGGTGCAATGACAATAAAGTAAAGTATTTCTCAAATGTGGTATAAAGCTGACATATTTAAAAGTAAAACAACAAAAATTGCAAAAAATTAGGGGCAAATGATTATCTATTTGAGTGATTGCTTTTGGAAGAACTTATAAAAGGTGGATACTGAAACATTAGATCAATAACTCAGTCTGAATTCCTAAACAGATGCTTCAACAATGCTGGGGATAAAAATAACCACAGTACAAATACCTCCGATGAGACAACTAAGTTAGATTATAAATAGTACTGAATATTGAAATTCTTGTGACATAACGTTTTGAAGGATTAAGAAAGTGGTGTCACACTTTGGAATGGAAATTAGTTTGTACAGTTCTTATTGGATAATGAAAGAGTTTTCCCTTTCCGAAATATTCCAATCAGTACTATTTTGAAAACATACCTCGAAGAATTCTCTCCTCATGGCAACGGAGAAAGTCCCAGATTCTAACAGTGCCGTCATCAGAGCATGTAGCAAATTTATTATCCGTAGGTGAGAAACTGTTACATGAAGACACACAGCAGGGGAAAGAAGTCAGCATTTAACAGATCATCTAAACTTGTTAGGGCAAAGTTTAGTTCAAGTGTAAAAATATACTGGAGGCATCTGAACATACTGTGCAAGGCAAATTAAAAGCTTCATCCTGTTGGTATAATTGAGTCCATTTGTAAAATAGTTCTCATAGAGACATCTGTGGAACAAAGTAGTTATTCCTAAATTTGGTTCCCCAATTAAATGGATAATGTCTGCAGAACCTTGCCATGTTTACCCTTGACTGAAGGGATAATTGCTTTCTGTTATACTGATTCAAAAATACAAAACTGAAATAACTACAATACATAAAAAGGAATCCTGGAAAAGTTAATAATAGATATAATTCTTCTTCATGAATGGTTTTCCTGTAATAAGACAAATGAAAGGACTAATATTGCTTGATTTTTTAAAATCACATTTTTTTTAAAAAGGCATTTAGATAAGACTGCATTCTACAATGAAATATCACCATGATGGAAGAAGCTTCAAAAATGGTGAAGCTTGGTGTAAATATTAAAATAAGATCTGCAAATGCTTCTGTAGCTATTTTAATTATGGATGGATGGATAGCACTGCCTTTCTCGTGACTTGGGAAGAATCTGATTGGATTGCCTAAACATTGGTCCCCTTGAAATATGTGGAAAAGTGTATGTGAAGAAATCCATTCTGTAACTACATTAGTTTGCTCTTAAATGAAATCACTTCTTGTTAAACTTTTCCAGGAAATATTGATCCAAGATGAAAAGTGACAACTTCATGGAATAATTATCTTCGCCAATGGATAGCACAGTACCAAAACCCAAGGGAATACTGTTGTAGGTTTATTTCTCCAGTTCCTCTTCAGGCAGAGTTTAATATTTTTTAATCCTTTTTCTGTATTCTTTGCTTAGAATATTAAAATTCTTCACATGCATTTACTTATATGTTTGGACAACCGGAGTATTGACACTGAACCAGGAAGATAATCTAAAGATGTCTCATTTGCTTTAGATCCAACTTGAAGAACACATTTCAGTATTAAACATGACTTCTGAAAGTAGAAATCTCCGTTGATCCTTCATGCTAATGGACATGTTGGCCTCACCAAGCCAAACAGTTCTTCACTTTATTTTGCTTTCTAATATTGTGAGAACTATGGAGCTGTTTTTATTTCTGGATTATATTTTATTCAATTATATTTTTAAAGACTGAATTCTTTATTTGGAATGAAATAGTCATCTTACACAACAGCATAAAAAAGAATATCTAATACACATTGTGACCATATATCAATGAAACCAATACCAATGCAAAATGCAGTAGAAAAATACATCTCTAACATATTGCAGAGGCAGATACTGGGACAACACTATTTCAGAGAAATACCAGCAAATCTGTGAAATCATAGAAACAAAAGAAAATAAGTTCATATGGTGTGAGATATCTCCCAAAATCTGACAATACCCATGCATGTTGACACCCAGAATACACTTAGAGAATGGTGTAACCATGGAAATAGTAACTACAGAAAATTGTATATTGTGTATAAACCTGGCCTCTCTAATCGCCTCCTTATGTGCCTGGAACATCTTGACGTTGTTCATGTTGGACTGCCAATACTTCACATATCCCCCATGGTCTGCTGTCAACATCCACATATCATTGTGTGACCATGTCATAGCCCTTACTGGACTGTCATGCGCCTGCAAAATCAGAAAGAAGAATTCAACAATAATTACTTTGGTGACACCATAAACACTTTTATTACAAGTACTGCAAGCACATTTGGAAAAGAAAATAAAGCATATATACATCCACACATTATTTTAATGATAATTGTACTACTCTCAAGGACTAAGTTCTTTCTTAGTGTCCTGAGGCTGTGAGACCCTAGGATAAAAAGGCTTATGCTCAACCTCAGAAAGACTTAAAATAGTTGTGGGATTTAAATCCCCATTAACTTCCTATAATGAATTTTAAGCCCCAGCACTTCCTATAAATTGGTTTTGGATGGTGTTATACAACTCAAGGTGGGACTCATGAACAACTGGGGAGTCCACCTAGGCCTCTGGCAACTGCTTGAACAGCAGCTGTGACTAAGTGGCTTATTGCAAAAATACATCATTACTGCCAATTACACCCATTCCCGGATCAAGAGGCCCTCATAGCCACTTAGATCTTGGTTACATTTCATTTGGATTATTACAACATGCTCTATATAAAACTGTCTTTGAAGACAATTCAGAAACTGCACCTAATCCAAAATACTGTGGTGTAGGTAGTTATGGATGCACCTCAGTATACCATTTAATACCATTATTGGGCAAGATACACTGGCTCTGAGTAGGTTTTTGGGTGCAATTCAAGGTGCAGGTCATTATGTAAAGTCCTTCAAGGCACAGAACTGGATTATTTGTAGGACTCCCTATCTTGAAAGATTTCCTTCCATTCTGAAAGATCCCTTAATTAAACATCTGACAGGGTTCTAGGAAGCATGCTTCCTTTACTGCTGTGCCTGCCATATGGAACAGCATATTCTTGAAATGTGGACAGCTCTGACCTTAATGGCTTTCACTAAGGCACTGAAAATTTGCATTTACTTAGAGGTATTAAGCTAAGAAATCAGCAAGTTTTGGGGTGTTTAGATGTATGCAATGGTTGATTTAAAAAAAATATTTTGTTGATTGCCTACAGATGTACATCAACATTTGAGCATGGGTTTCTCCTGTTCTAGATTAATTATCTAGTCATTATCTCACACTGAATCTATTATTACATAGTCCAACAGCATTATAAGATATGCTATTAACATTTTGTGTGCACATATATATTTATATACAGTCAATTATTCTGCAACAAAAAGAACTGTCTCTCACATTAGAAGGACAGTACATGATTCAAGGGATCTCATAAAAATTTAATGGTAAAAAATATAAGACTTACCTAATTACTCTTAATATTTCCCAAACACATATTTTTTCTATTTTGATACAGAAAAATTAAAGTTCACACAATTTATGTACTGATTTACCTGTAATATTGTTTCAAAATTGAAGGTAAGACCATTCCATAAAGTGAATTCTCCACTAGAAGCCCCAGTGACCAAGCGTCTTCCTTCAGGTGTCCACTGTAATAATAAACATAAATAAAGATTATGTTAGGACACAAATTATTGCAACACCACTTCAGAGTTTATTGTGAGGTAGATAATATGTATTCAAAAGTATATTTTTCAGAACTGTGTATGTTGCTTTGTTTTTATTTATACACAGAGTCAAGCACTATTTTTGTCCCACGCCCTTTTACCAATATCTTCAATTTAATAAAGTAAGAGTTTCAGCAAAACATGGAGTCATGTAAAAAGACTAAAAAGTGATTGACATATTAAGTGATTTGACATAATATCATATGTTAGTATTAACATTGTACTTACTCTAACAACAAAAACTGGACATTTTACTTTATTGGTAGAAGTCCTAACAAATTTTGTTGTTACAGCATTCATTGGGTTGTTCAACATTCCTATAGGGGGCACCAGCTAGAAGAAAAAAGATTATATTGATTTAGTCAAAGCAACATAGCAATGTTACATTTATAAGCTTTTTATATTAAAAAAATATAAAAATCCATCTATAATCAAAAGTTCTGACAGCAAATCCAGAACACTTCCAAAAGCTTTTGAAATTACAATTAATAAAGGGCAGAAAGGATAATATATTAAAAACACAGCAAGTAATGGTTTAATCTTAAGTTTAAAACACTATTTTAATCTTAAACTACTGTACATTTAAGTTTAATTTAAAGATCAAATTAAATGTATATTTTCTTCTGGCCAACTGAGATTTAGGACTGCACTGTCACTTAATAGTGACATGTGGCTGCCAGTTTTGTGGCTAATTGTCTGATGGCAAGTTGGCTGCAGCCAGATGGCCGTGGCATTTGGCTGCAGTGAAATGACAACCAAGAGTTGTCCCATTCCACATGAAAACTATCCTTAAATTATATGGTGAACTCTCCAAACTAGATTTCAGCATAAAATAAGTAAGTAAAATAAGTTTTAAAAATAAGTAAAGTATGTGGCTACATACAAACAAAGCACTTTTTGAATATAATGGACCTATTTCAAACGGACTTTTTAAATACGGCTTCTTTAACATAAATGCCCATCCTTAGTTCCTTCTCCCACCATTATAGGAAATAGTTCAGGATATATTAAATCAATAGCAACAGCAACAGCACTTAAGACTTTTATACAGCTCCATAATACTTTACAGCACTCTCTGGGCAGTTTACAATGTCATCACATTGCCCCAACAATCTGGGTTCTCTTTTTAGTAATCTCGAAAGGACGGAAGACTGAGTCAACCTTGAGCTGGCCAGGATCGAACTTCAGACTATCAGTAGAATTATCCTGCAATATTGCATTTATACATTTAAATGTATAAATCATACAAAACGTATACTCACATCATTATAATATCCTCCATCAGGCTGAATGGCCCGCATATCCCGTTGATCTCTTTGCCATACTCTATTCTGAAAAAAGAAGAGAAAAATCATTGGATTAAAACAGAGCACTGGTCAATATGGAACGAGAAACAGACATAGTTTTTTTTTTTTTTAAAGATAGATTTTTATTAAAAGAACTAGAACTTCATACTCTTTCACCTACAGTTAAGATTATGGGGAAATAAAAAGAAACACTGGTTTTTCTTCTCTTTTTTAAATAATTATTTTAAGATTTAGGGCTTTCACTGCTGTTGCTATTTTCAGTCTTTCAGGAAATGTGCTAGAGAATTACTAGCTCAAAGAAGCTTGTTAATTTTGAAAGGATGAAGGGAATATTTTTATCCTTTTTGCAGGACATTTTTGATTTGATGTTTAATGTACAGCGTACAAGAAATAATTAAAATCTGGTAGCAAAGTTATTTTTCTTTTCTATATTAAATCTGAGTTTCAAACACTATGTATTTGAAGAGGAAGCAGTCCTGAACATACCTCTAAATATTTGATAACAGAAGGATTATAGTCTATTGTTTTTCGGTTCACTGCTTTTCTCATACGCTTTCCATCAAAAGTAAGTTGCTGCATTGCTTGCTGCTGAGCAAAATCTGGTCTCTTATAGAATAATTGCCGAGGGGCCTGGTGCTGAAACTTTGGCATATGGAAAAACCGTGGTGGGGATCCAATCTCTGTGGCCATGATGACTTTTGCTTAGAAAAATCTAAAACAGAATAACAAAACCAAGCAATTATAACAAAGCAACAAAATCAAGCAGTTAAACATAACAAATATGAGACAGTGAAGTCTTATGTAATCAAAATAATATATATCATTTCTGAGAAGAATGGCAGCCTAAGCTATGTGAGTATGCACTAATGTCAAAAATAACTTCATACACAGATACACCCCCCACACACAATTTGAGAAACAATCACATACTGAATTTAACTTAGAAATCTTATCATAACTTAGAAAGCATGGATTTCTACTATTTCTGAAGTTAGATTTGTTGTGACACAAAGGAAAGTAATTTATTTATATATTTTTTCTATTCCATGTACCTTTTAAATGACTAGTTTAGCTTTAAGCCTTTCTGGTTTTTTGTTTTTATTGAACTGAAATTTAAATTTCTGCATATATCATAATTTTTTGATGAATCAGTATGTATTTTCTAGCAAATTAATGTATATACAAACATTTAGGTCTTTTTATTGCTCTTCCTTCTTTTATTCTGAGCATCTTAGACTACATAGCAAATAGCTAAATAGAGGGAGAAGTCTTTTGAATATAAAAGTGTGACAAGCTTCTTGGGATTACATCCTACGCATGCATTCTTGGGAGTTGTAACTTCCTGAAATCAATGGCATTCTTCCAAATAAATATGCTTTTGATGGATTTTTCATGTAAAATTAGATTTGATAAGATCAATCAAATTTTTTCAGTTCTCTCTTAAGAACTGTAAGAGTGGATTAAATACTCAAGTTTACCCAAATCCATCTTGTGAAGTTACAGGATTAGGTATCTGTTGTGCCAAGCAAAATATAATTTGGTTCTATGATTTGTAAATTATGATTTTGGTTTGTAAACCCAGAAATTGTAGTTTACTTTAAAATTATTGTAAAGATACCATGACTTAAAAGTATTGAGTATGTAGTTTTTAATGTTAACAAAGCCAAAAATTAAGATGTAAAAATAATCAGAATACCCTTATCTATAGGCTATAGTCTACCTATTGTCCTTTGAAGCACTTCCTCCTTCTGAACAGATATCTATCCACTTTTGTAATGATTGGCTAAGCATTGGTCACATATGGCATCCCTTTAAAACAACAGCAACAATTTGCAGGTATGAGATCCACCATAACCTGAGAGAATTACATTCCCACCCCCCACAGATCCTTCGGTTCATTTATTTTTTAAATTCAAGACCATGATGACCCAACCGGAAAAGATCTAGCACAGTGGGGAAGGTGAATTTCTCCCTAATTATTTTGTTGTTAAAAAATAACCTCTGTTTTTAAGTAAAATGAGTGTTGATGGTAGAGTAATAACTAAATCAGAAAAGCAAAGTCTGGGATGGTTTGGGTTAGGGTTATACATTATAGTTAGAACTTTTAACCTGAACCCAATTGCAACTAGACATCTTAACGAACCAAGCTGAAACAGTTTTACTGTGATGTACTAATAATCACTAAGAGACAATAGGATGGTTCCAAGATAAATTATCGCAGGATTGCAATTCAATCTATTGCAAAATATATATGCAAAATCCATGAGCATTCCAGAATATTTTTTTAAAAAAACATCCTCATATTTAACTTTATGAAAGAAAAAATTATAGCATTTTGCAGCTGAAACAAGAATTTTTCTCAGTATCTTGAACAATATCTGTATAGAAGAAATTTTTATTTTCCAAATTACACATGTATATTTACATTGTTAACAGTATTGTATCGTAGATATTACATATACTTACATTTATTTCTATACATTAATCCTTATTCCTATGTTCTATCCACTTATACCATTTATCCCATTCCTCATAGTATTCTGATTCCTCCTTGCCTTTTAGTTCTATTGTAAGTTTTACAATGTGGGCACAACCTAATACTTTTTGCATGAACACCTCTTTGGATGGTATGTTTTCTAATTTCCAACCCTGTACGAAGACTATCCTCACTGCTGTTATTATATGCAATATGATGTATTGGATTTGTTTGCTAAATTTCCCTTTTAATTATTCCCAGTAGAAATAGTTCAGGTTCAAATTCTATTTGATGTTCTGTTATCTCCTGTAGCCATCTTTGTACCTTCGCCCAATATTTTCTGGCTTTGGGGCATTGCCATCACATATGAAAAAACATTCCATCTTTTCGCTTGCATTTCCAGCATTCTGATTTTGTATTTGGGTACATTTTTGCCAAACTTGCTAGCACTAAATGCCATCGATAGAACATTTTATACTGATTCTCTTTATAAGTTGTTGACAATGTTAGCTTGTAGTTTTTCATCCATAATTTTACCAATCATCTGGTTCTATACTAGGACCTATAATCTTTGCCCAAGCTATCATTGGCTCCTTTACTATCTCTTCTTCCAGCTCCACTCCTAATAAATAGTTATACAATCTTGTTAAGAGTTTTTCTTCTTTGCCTATCAAAATCTGATCTAATTTTTGTAATTCCTTTTCAATTCCATTTTCTTCTAAATATTTTCTATATCTCATCTGTATCTGTAAATATGGCCACCAATCCACAATTATACCTTCTTTCAATTCTCTATTTTGTTTTAAGATTCTCCTGACTACCTAATCGTTCTTTATATCTGATCATTTTCTTTTTATCCATTGTATTTGGATATATTGTTGCCTCCATCGGTGAAACCCAACCCGGTAATTTCATACAGTATTTTCTCTTTGCTTTTCGCATGTTTGTATCAATGATTCTCTTATCTGATGTCTGTAAAAATATGAATGTGTCTTGTCTTTAGCCCATAAAAAACAGTACAATAATTTCAGTAAAACATTCATTTTAACCATGGCTATTCTTCCGAATAGGGATTATTGTAATTTTTCCCAAATCATAAGATCTTTCTTTGTTGTATCAATTCCTTATAATTGTCTTCTTTTATTGAAGAACATCTCCCTGTTAACCAGATTCCTAAATATTTAATCCTTTTTTTCAATTTGCAATCCCATCTCTCTTTCTAAATCCTTTTTTTGATTTTCTGTCAGATTTTTGGCAAGTATTTTTGTCTTTTCTCTATTAATTTTCAGTCCTTCTACTATCCCATATCTTTCTATCTCTTGTATCAAATTATTTCCTGTCTCTATTGGTTCCTCTATAAAAAACACCAAATCATCCACGAATACCTGTATCTTGTATTCTTCTTTTTTGATCTTGAATCCTTTCAGTTTGGTATTTTGTCTAATCTGGGCTAGAAGCACTGCCAGCGTTAAAATAAAAAAGTAGAGGTGACATTGGACATCTCTGTCTCACTCCTTTAGTTATTTCAAATCTCACTGTGCTATCCCTATTTATTATCACCCTGGCTTTTTGAATAGAGTATACTGTATCTATCATTTTTCCTAGTATCATTCCAAATCTCATATCCTTAATTTGTTGAATCAAAAACTGTCAATTAAGATTGTTAAATGCTTTTTGGGTATCTAAAAAAAAAAATAGTGCTGCCTGCTTGTCTGGATGAGCTTCATAATATTCTAAGACACCATTCTTGTATTGCTCTTAATCTGTCTGGAAGGTAAAAATCCATTCTGATCTTGATGTATTCTTTCATTCAATGCTATTTTCAACCTTTCAGCTATTATTGTAGCAAAAATTTTGTAATCAGCATTTAACAGTGAGATTGGCCTGTAATTTTAATTTGTTTATGGTTCCTACCTTCTTTGGGTATCAAGGAGGTATATGCTTCATTTCAAGTATTTTCAGGTAATTTAGCTTCTTTCAATACATCATTATACAATTCCAACATCACTGGTTCAAAACATTCATATAAACTCTTATATACCTCTGCTGGGAGTCCATCTGGCCCGGAGTTTTATTGTATTTCTGTATTTGCACTGCTTTTTTCAATTATATAGCTGTTATCGCTTTGTTTAACATTTCTCTCTGTTCCTCTCCTATTTCTGGTAGGTCGTTCTCTCTTAAATATTGTTTGATATTACCATATATACTTGCATATAAGCCGATCTCGCATATAAGCCGACCCTTAAAATACTGCCCCAAAATGAGGAATTTTGCAAAAACTCATATATAAGCCGACCCCCAAATACCATGGTGTGTTGTTTGGGCTAATAACAAAAGAGTATCAATATGCAATGTACTGATGAAGGTTCATTATCAAAGCATTTGTGTAGGAAACAATATTAAGTTAATTACCCGGTATGTAAAGAATCTGATGTTATATAATGGTAATATATGCACTTATCGTAGCAAAAGCTTGCAGAAGAGCATAAATGAGAATAAAAGCCATTATTGTTGTGTTTTACTTTTATTTATTTTCACAAATTAAACAGTGTCTCAGAATCCTTCAAATTCATCCTCACCATCACCCTCGTCCTCAGATTCCCCAAAGAGATGTTTCCAGTCCTCCAATGTATATTTGACATTATCTTCATCCCACATTTCTTCATCTTGATCTTCATTTTCATTTGCTGCCACTTCATCACTGTCTTCATTTTCAGTTTCATTGCTATTCTCCTGCCATACAACATAATCTTCAGTGCCATCTAATTTGTTGCTAATGCAACATTTTAAAAAGGATTTCTGTACCATTTCTTGTAAAATCATATCCCATGCAGTCTTCACCCAAGACACAACTGTGGGCAAAGGAGGGCGTTTGAAGTTTCCTTTGGCTGTTAGTTCAGCCTTGCCATCTGCCATCCACTGTGTCCACAGGTTTCGCATGTGTGTCTTGAAGGGTCTGTTCAGGCTGACATCTAGGGGTTGTAGCATTCCAGTCAACCCTCCTGGTATGACTGCCTGAACGGTGTTTGACTCCTGTAGACTCCTTTTTACCTTTTCGGTTAGGTGAGCTCTGAATTGGTCCCAGACTAGCATGGAGTGTTTCTTGAGAAGACCTCCCTTTCTGCGCACCCACACTTGATTTATCCATTTGATTACGCCTTCTTCATCCATCCATCCTTTTGGATGCTGATGGATGACCACACCACTGGGAAATTTGTCCTTTGGAGGGGTTTTTCGTTTAAAGATTACCATTGGGGGTAGCTTCACCTTATCTGCAGTGCAACTCAGCACCACTGTAAAATGGGTTTTTGGGTGCCCTGTTGTCTTAATAAGAACTGTTTTGTCACCCTTTGGGTTCAATGTTTTAGTGCTTGGCATGTCAAAGCACATAGGGGTCTCGTCCATATTGCCAATCCTGCTAAGGGGAAAATCACCAGCCTTTCGTTTATTTATCATGAAACGTTGGAAGTTCATCATCTTTTCCTCAAATTCTGATGGTAGCTTTTGGGCTATTTTTGTTCTTTGTCTTCGTGATATCCCGTTTCTCTTCCAAAATCTTGTACACCAGCCCGGGGAAGCAGTGAAGGTTGAGGTACCTTGGTATTTTCCAGATTTGGCCATCTGCAGTGCTTGTAAGCACATGGCCAATCTTGACACACTGTAGCCATTCTGCCTTTCAACCTCAAACCACTCAAGAATGTCCTTTTCCATTGCAGGGAATTGCCCAGCTTTGGGCCCTCTTTTTGTACGTTTTGAATTGGGGGCGCAATCCAATGTACTATCCTTTCTCCATCTTCTAATATTGCTCTCATCCACTCCAAAGGTTCTTGCTGCTTCAAGGTTGCTTGTTTCCTCTGCAGCCTTCACTACTTTTATTTTAAAAGAAGCAGCATACGACATTCTTTTTCTTTTAATATCAGACATGGGTATATTTTTCTGAATTTTACTACTACTAACGCAAAGAAACTGGACACAAAGTTGCACGTGACGATCGCAAACACGAAAGCGGTCACGTGAATGACTAACCAATCAGAGCGTGTTATGATCCGGTGATAGAAAAAGCAAAATGGAGGCGCCCAGAGTAAAAAAAATGTGCTGTATGTATGACTGTATGGTAATATCGATGATATTGCGTGATCTGAGAAGTGGCGTCATGTCAGTTCATTTGTGTGAGATCAGATTTATGCGCGTATAAGCCGACCCCCTAATCTGATAAAAAAAAATTGAGTTTTAGAGTCGGCTTATATGCAAGTATATACGGTACCCTTATCCACTCTTTCCTCTTTATACAATCCCTCAAAATAGTTCTGAATTATTCTTTTCTTTTCTACCATTTGGTGCTGTAGTTTCCCATTTTCATCTTGTAATTCCTGTATCAACCTTGTGTAGAAGAAATTCTAATGAGCAAAAATGAGATATGAATGGAAAGTTGTAGTTAATTGTAAGTTTCTATTATGTTCAAATTGAACAGCTGAAACAACTATTTCAAGTTGATTTAATTTGAAAACCATTAATTATAATTCTACGTTATATGTTGATTTAAGTTACTAAGATTCAGTTGTCTAAATACAGCCTTACCCATTCCACAAATGGCAGTAGACCTTATCTCAATAAAAATGGTAGTTAGGACAGGACAAATGGTAGTTAGCAGGAAATGTGTGTTTGAAGTGAGATGACTTCTTGCAGGCCTTAATCCTAAGAAAATTTTGAAGAGACATAAGGACTACTACTCTGGGGAAGGAGTTATAAAGGCTTTGGGGGAACTTCATGAGCAAGGAATATAATTACATAATATGTTTTGGATTCTAGCTCACACTGGAAAAATGTTTTTTGGTTATGAAACTGATCAGATTACATTACAAAGGCTGTATCTATGAAGAAAATGAATTCCTAAATCTATAAAGCGTGGACATGTACTTTCCTAAGAAAACCTAGTTTTCCATTATAGGTAGTGACTTGCAGTCTTCCCCATTGGCTATGCTTGTGAAAAGCTGGCAGGGAAGGCTGCAAATGGTGATCATATAATTATGAAATGCTTAAACCACCGTGGGACAGCATTAGCACTTACTTATATAGTGCTTCACAGTGCTTTACAGCTCTCTCTGAGCAGTTTATAGAATCAGCATATTGTCCCCAATAATCTGGATCCCCATTTTGCCAACCTCAGAAGGATGGAAGGCTGAGTCAATCTTGAGCTGGTGAGAATCGAACTGCTAAACTGCAGACAGTCAGCAGAAGTACCCTGCAGTACTGCATTCTAACCGCTGTGCCATCACGGCTCAAGGTCCTTAATCAAGGATTCCTATAGCATTTTCTAATGTACTAGCTCAGACAGTGTTATTCAGTTTGTTGGTCCCATTTCATCACAAAAAAATACCTGCCATCAATTGCTATTATGCATTGTGGCAAGTCCCCCCCCCCCGCCCCAGGTGTTGTTAGTGACTCCCTCCTACAGGGATTTTGTTGTGGCTTACTAGGCTGCCTATCGCTTACTGATCAGATATCCACTAAATCTTCCCTTCCCACCTTCCTTCCATTGATTTTTTTTTTTTTACCAAGTTGCCTCTTTTAAAAAGACTAAATAAAATGGGCATCACCTGCCCCCCCTACCATTATAAGGGGATGGAGGCATTAAGAAGGATGAGTGAAAAATGCCAGGAAGGTAAGAGGTATAATCAAACAGGGTCATTCAAGGTGTGAAGGTCATTCCAGCTGCTAAAGCAGGTTTGAGGTACTCAGAAATTACTTCAAAGTACTGTCTGATACCATAAAAGAGGATACAGAAGAAAAACAGATTTTATAAGATAAAATGAAGACTGAGGCTGATCCCGAATGTGAATTAAGATTTTTTAAAATGTCAGATAACAAAAGTGATGCTATGGATCTGAAAATTGATTTTAAATACCAGAATATGAAAAAGATGCCATAATGAATAAACAAATGAAACCACCTGATGTCTTAGTAATTAAACAAAACATAGAAACAATAAGAACAACTTGGGGAGCACTCTTATTTTGGACTTGCAAAAAGGATGTGCTAAACTAACGAAGCTGTTCCTAAGAGGAGACAAAGAGAAAATACTAAGAAAAAAGCTTGTGGGACATTAATTAAGGGATTAAGGATCAATAAAATAAAGAGAAGAAATAAAAAATGATTTGTTTCATCAAATTTCTAACTGTTATTAACGGAATTCCTTTTTGATCATGATTTAACAATGAGCTTTAAAGATCTGTTTATAAATGACAAATGTTAAATTGTAATACAAAATGGATTTACTAGATTCAGGTTAAAATATGTCAGTATTTCTGTTAGTTCTTAACTGTTAACTGTTTTCATAATTTGGTTATTGAGAAGGAATTAGATATTTTTAATGAAATGTTAAATAAGTTACCAAAATTGTTTCGCTGGAGGAGGCATGTTTTTTCTTATTTCTTATTTTCTACCTTTTTGTACTTCTTGTTTTCTTTACTTTTTATACTTTTCTAAGATTTATTAGTCTTATCTTTGTATTTCAAAAACTAGTAAAATTTATATTTTTTTATAAAAATATAAAATTATTGGCAATATGGTCTCAGATGATCAAGTCAGTTAGCACTGAACATATTACTAAAAACAAGCTGAGGATTTTGTATTCATGTGTTCATGATGTGACTATATTAAAACCATTTGGGATGTCTAGCTGTTGATGTTGCTATACAGGAAAATAACATCTGAAGGTGCAAACATAAAATTACACTAGGAACACAAAACTGAAGAAACATGAACTTAAATAACACAGTTTAACACAGTGAAAGATGAAATTAATTGATTGCACATTGACATCTTCGGCATCTGGAAACTGAAATGACTGAATATCAATTAGACTTCACAGGCAATCTTTCAGTATTACAATTATCCATGTTTATGCTCAACATTAGTGCAGGAGAACAAATTGATGTTTTATGGTCAGGTTCAACTTGAAATTGATAGAACATGAAAAAAGCGCTGCTTGTGATTTGAAAAGTGGACTGCCAAAGTTGGAAATACTAAGAAAATGTAGTTGGAATTTATGGCTTAGGAAAATTAAAATGAAGCAGAACAAGTTATTAATTTTGGCCATTCAATGCTAACACAGATTTTCAACAGCCAAAATGATGTCTATATGCAGAGACATCACCAGATGGCATGCAGAGAAATAAAACTGACTTTATTATTGGTACAAAGACAGGGGAAAACACAATTATAACAGCATATACATGGTCAGCTCATTTGAAGTTCCAAGTTAATCTAAAAAGGAAAGCCAATCAGTTTCCATGATATATTCTTGACCATGTACCCACCATTTTCAAGAACATCAGAAAATGTACTTTGGAAACCAAGAACCTCAGTTATAGGAAACTAATTATTTCAAAAACTAACTTCACAAAAAATTTGAAAAAGCTGTCAGAAGTGACAAGAAGCAGTATTACAACATTTGTAAAGACACTGAAGATGGAAACAAACAAGGAAAATCTTTGAAAAGATATCAGAAAGAAATTCCAATCTTGAACTTGTATGCTAAAAGACAACAGTAGACAAACAGTAACTGGTCCCAGCAAGTCTAACATAGGAGTATAACTGAAATTCTGTAAAATAGAAATGTCCACATCCAAAATAATTTCTAGAACCAATATAGAAGATGAAATCAGAACAATAGCCAAAGCATTATCAAGAGCAATTGATAGAATAACTACAGAAATATGGCAAACAACATTATCTCTAACTGTTCTAACCAAACTATGCCACCCATTCTGGAGGATGACACAGTGGCCAAGAGGATGGAAAAAGTCAGCCTACACACCAATACTAAACAAGAGAGTATGTTTAAAGACTCATATGTCTTTAATTTCACGTTAGCAAAATACTCCTGAGGAACCTTCAGTTCAGATTACTGTAGAACCTTACACAGAAAAGAGATGGCAAATGTTCAAGTTGGCTTTCCAAAAGCCAAAGAACACGAGATATTACTGCTAATACAGTGTGGATAATTGAAAATCAAACAATACCAAAAAGCTAATATATGCTTCACTGATTACAGAAAGGCTTTTGACTGTTTCAACTATACCAAATTGTTGCGTGTGCTTAAAAAAATGGGAATCTCAAAACATCTCAATGTGTTCAAAGTCTATACATAGATAAGAAAGCAACAGTCTGTACATGGTAAAGTGAGACAAGATTGTATATTATGTTTTTTTTAAAAAAATCAACCTATGTACTGAATATATGAGGGAAATTGGGAATGGAAATACATGGTTTTAGCTATGTTTAAGCATTAATTTAATTAAAAAAGGGAAGAGGCACCAATGACCTGCACAATGCTGATGACACCGCTGTTAGCCAACAATTTAAATGATTACAATGCCTGGTAATGAAAAGACAATGAAGATACTGAAATGGTGGATAGCTTTAAGATTCATCTACAAACAGTAAAGAAACCAAGAAATACTCAGAGTAATCTCTGAACATTTGGTCAAGCAGCAGCAAAGGGAAAGGTATTCTGATAGCCTACAAACATCAGAATTGTACAGGCAATGGTTCTCTCTGTAACTAAATTGGAACTGAAGATCAAGATAGAAAGAGTACCGACAATTTGAGCTATGGTGTTGGAGAAGACCCCTGAGAATACCATGGATAGCAAGAAAACAAACAAGTGGAACAAATCAACCCAATGTTTCCCCTTAAGGTACAAATAACCAGGCTCAAAATATCTTGCTTTGGATACATTATGCAAAGACCCAGGTCTCTGGTTACAACTATGATGCTTGGAAAGGTGAAAGGAAAGATGACCAGCACAAAATGAATGGACTTACAGTGATGGGTGAACTGATGGAAAACCTGAAAGACCAGGTTGGGAACAGATCCTTCTGGAGAAAATCTATCTATAGTACATCATTACTGAGAATAGATACCAACTGGATGACAGGTAATTAATGTTTTCGTTAATTGAGACCAATTTTGCCAGTTTCCCATTCCAGTCCATGTGAAAGAAGGATAAAACAGAGTTTTCATTTTTTAAACTGGTCCCCTGTTGAATGCAACAGATACTGAAGTACTGTATACAACTGAACAGGAACTGCCTCATAAATGATCCACCAACAGAACCACATATTCTTAAAACTCAGGAAAGGGAAATGATTGATATTTGCTTTTCCATGTAGGTGAGCAGGTAAAGAAGCAAGAGAATCTACACATCTGATCCTTAACACCAACATTTGGATTATTGTTGTATTTAAACTGGGCCAAACTATCTATTTTATAACCCAATCTAGGTATAGCTGATCCATTTTAAGAAATGTTTAACTTGATGCTATCTGCCTAACAGAATAACTCCCCTATGGAAGAAAACCATAAGCAAAGACACAATTCTTAATTTCTAATATCTATGGTATCATCTATCTATAATGAATCTGAAAGCTTGATTGTTCTATGAGAATGAACTCGAACAAAAATGAACTTGAACAAGGCAGACAACAAGATGTGCACTACAGAGGTAATCCTTGACTTCCAACAGTTCATTTTGTGACTGTTCAAAGTTACAACAGCACTGTAAAAAGTGATTTACGACTGTTTTTCACACTTACAGATGCTGTAGCACCATGATTACATAATCAAAATTCAGATGCTTGACAACTGACTTTATGACAGTTGCAATGTTCTGGCAGTCATGTGATCACCCTTTTCAAGCTAGTGACCAGTGTAGTCAATTGGAAGCCATAGTCACTTAACAACCATGTTACTAACCTAACTGTAGTGATTAACTTAAAAACTGTCACAAGAAAGGTCATAAAATGGGGCAAAATTCACATAACTGTTCTCATTTAGCAACAGAAATGTTGGGCTCAATTGTGATAGTCACAATTGTACTAGACCACCTACCACCACCTGATCTAAATATATTTATTTGGAAACCAGATATGGCCACCTATCTTATATATAATCCTAGATTGCTCATAACAATGTTCTATAAAATCAATAAAGAAACAATAAATCTAAATCCACAATAGTCTCTTTCAAGGTGTATTTGAAATATACATAATTTGATCTGATTGAATGAAATAATTCCTCAATTCCTAGCAACTCTGGGTAGCTAATGAATTATTAAACACATTAAAACAATAACACAAAACAGAAAAGAACAAAGATGGCAGAGATAGTAAACCCAGGTGCAGCAAATGGGACCAAGCACACTTACCAAAAGCCTAGGTGAAGAGCCGGGTCTTTGAGGGCTTTTGAAACACCAGCAGAGTGGAGTCATTCTAGAGGGGACTATAGTAGTATGTGCTTCTGGGAACTTGAGAGATAGCATTATTTTTATTTGTGTGCCGCCTGTATTATTTTTAAATGAAATAACCAAGAACAGCCAGACCTGCCAGACCAGATCAGCTGGGCAGATATTATGGGAGACAGGTTGCTATTCAAGTAAGCATGCCCTATGAGATATAGGGCTTTATAGGTAATGAGCAGCACCATGAGTCACAACTGGAAGCAAACTGGCAACCAGTGTAGCTCACAAAGCAGAGGTGTTATACAAGCATACCAAACAATGCCCATAATTAACTATAGCTCTGCATTCTGTGAGTTGAAGCTGGATGGTCTCATATACATTGCATGTTAAGCTGTGAGGTAACGAGGGCATGAATGACCATCTGAAATATTTGTCAATACAGTGCATTACTATGCCTGCTTTTCAATAGTCCTTTAATGTAACAGTTTAGAACTGTGCAAAGATTTTAATCTGGCCCAGAGAAAGTAGTCACATGGAATAAATGGTACTATATTGCTAATACATAGATATATGGCTTTTTGTCAGATGTTTCCACAAGGGAGATATTAATTTGGGAATTAGTGATATGGAGAATTAATATGGAATCCACTTTCTGGATTTTAATAAAACAGAGCATTTGTTTTTTTAAAAAAATGAACATTATCTAATTTTGAAAGCTCGGTATATATTGTATTCAAATATAAACCAAACTTTCAAAATTAGATAATGTTCATTTTATTCAAATACACCTTATTCACATTACGACAGTTGGAATATTAAGTCAGACACTTAATCGTATGACATTATTTTTATATCACATTCAAGCAGAATTTATAAATACACGCCAAAATTACCTTTTTTGCATCCTAGCCACTAGGCTATCTTAATAAACCTAGCTCTTTTCATGATTTCGATGTTTAAACTTTAAAGAAGGCAAAAATTGGCTTCTTCTCAAAATCTAGAATTGGAAGGCATATTTGTTGTTTGTCTGACTGTAGCTACTATGTACAACTATGTATGCCCAAGGACTAATTGTTCATTTGAATTTTGAAATTGCATGCTGTAATCATTCTAATAGCTTTGTAAGGTAAGCATATATTTGGGGAAAAATATGACAGAGTAAAATGTTGTCTTAGTAGCATGTAAAAATTTCAAAACTACCAAGACACAAAATCTAGTTTGGGTTTAGTTTTTATAGTAACTTATTACTCACCTAAAACTAGTTCAGCAGTATATACAAATAGCTTATCAAGCCATGTAGGCCCTTATTTTTCAGGCTCAGTATTTTGTGGGAAGATTCTGATTATTTGAGAAGTATAACTGGCAATTAGTACAATAACTAACATCTCAATGAAAATGGCAGCTATTTTGTACTCGTACTGATTATAGTTTTCAACAACTTTCTAATGCAATTCAAAAGTGTTTTCCTGAACTTTCAATAATGCATTGATCTTTTAACAAATTAAGCAGAGTAGCTGTCATACTCTTTTCATTCTATGTCTGTGGATTGCTTTCTTTGTTGTCATCCAATGTATTTAAATTATTTAAAGTACATTTTAAATTACTTCTGTAATTTCTTTCCAGAAGCCATGATTCCAAGCAATAGTTCCCATATATTTTACAGTACTTAAATGTAATTAATTAAGTTCAGATGTCTATGATATGTAAAAGTGATCACAAATATTAGAAAAAAATGCCAGAAGACAATTTCTAGATCAAACTGCATTTCCTCTGACTTATATTTCAGTTGTTTCTACAAGTATTATTACAGGAAAAAAAGAAAAATAAGTTTTTAAATAGCTGGTAGCTTTTAAATATCTTGTTGAAAAGTCAACTAGCAAATTCATTAGAGATAGAATAAAAGAGATTATCTAGACTTATGGTTTTTAAAAAATACAGCCCTGTGAAATATGTACCCACGAACCATAGCAGAAAAAATAAATACTTTCAGCCATTTTTTTCTTCCCACTTCAATCAATTGCAGATGACTGAGAATCATCTAGAACCAGATAAGAAACAGTGTGGAGCATTTCAATAGAAAGAGAAAATTGCAAAATGATCTTCTGTTATAAAGAACACCTGCTGGACAAACTGCATTTCATTCTTTTCCCATGAACAGAACAATTTACAAAGCTCTTTATCAACATGAACAGTTATTTTTACAATGAAAAATAGAGTCTGAGCCTAATCTATTTAGTTTACTACTTTCTCTAAATGTGTAAAAGATGAAGTTATTACAACTGACTGACTATTTCGGTATTTAACTAAGTACCCATTGATTTTCTATGTATCCCCCTCCTCCCAATAGCACTGTTTCCACAGAGAAGTCCTAAAGGTACTTTTTCACAAGATTTTGTTTTTCCTTGGAGATGTTTCCAATGTAAATATAAATCCTTCCATTCTCCACCATTCAGTCAGAACTGAAGAAGCTATCTTGGATGAGAAGCGAAACATCTCCAAAGAAAAACAAAGAAAGTCCAGTTGTTTTGAAAAAACAACTTTGGGACCATAACTTGGATGACTGAGAATCTTCATAGACATTTCCACGCAGGGAACTACTTATAAAATTCACACAAATTAGTTTGACATTCAAATTTAATATAGGAAAAATAGCTCTTCTGAGGAAACTTCAAACAAATTCTACCTGGTTAACTTACTTTCACATGTGATATGAGCCAAATCTACAAATATGTGAAATTAAAGCTTCTACTACTTCAAATACAAAATATTTTGAACCATTTTATTTGAAATAACATAAAATCAGGATGTTTCAGAACTAAGCTAATAAGCTAATTTACTGTGTAATAAATACTTCATAGATGTAGTTATGTTTTATCTGAAGATTAGTTGTAGAGCTTCAAGATTATAGTAAAATGCAATTACCCCATTTGTTTTCTACCCAGACTAGGCACAAATGATAACTTTTAAAAATACATTGAGAACTTCAATACATAATCACACAATTAAAAAAGAAACATTAAAACTCTATTAAGTCTACTATAAGCAGTTTCTAAGAATATGTAAGCATGAGTATTGGGAAGTTACATGGTGTACAATGAATATATTAATCTTTAGCACAAACTCTGAGCTAATATTCAAAATTCCAAATGAACTCGTATTTTCAAAACTAAGATTTATTTGTAATAAAAATACTATGCATATTTATTCAGAAATTTAAGTCTCAATATGCTCAACAGGACCTTATTAAGATCCATTAATGGAACTTAGGAATGCACTTTCTTAAAAGTTATAGCGTCTTGCCCTCTCTACTTAACCTTAACTTACATGTTTTGTATCATATTGTATTTTGAAAGGAAGATGGTAATATCTGCACTTTGTGTAAAGATTTTGGAAATCTAAAAGTAACTCCCAATCTTACCAATCTCTAATCTTTGTAGCAGCTCTGCAAGTTTATCAGTGTAATACCTCCCAAACTACATTAAGCTTGCACGTTTAAAAACACTGATTAGAGAACGCACAATGGAGACGAGATGTGAACAGGAAAACTCGGCTCATATTATACACTTATAGCAATTGATCGTGACCGAAGAACCTCCGCTATAAGTGTGCTCCGCCTCTTAAACTTAGGATGTGACTACTTAATCACGTCCTAAGGAAAAGGACAGGATGTTGGCTACTTGCTTGCTTCCCCCAGTTTCCTTCCAGACACTGGATTTCACCTCTCGCTTTGAGTGAAGGCCTTGCGGCTTTAATTGAGCTACACTTCGTAGCTTTAATCTAGCCTCTCCTCTTCCATTCACGACGTCTATTCCGGCTTTCACTCTCAAGCCCCTTCGCCGCCAGTTAACAGCAGCAGCAGCCCTCGCGGCCTAAAAATGGCGGAAACGGCTGGGATCTTCCGACGTACTGGGCGCTTCCAGGCTACTCCCCAATTTTCTTGATGTGAAACACTCACAAAAAGCAGCCGCTCACGGAGTTTTATACCGTGGGGCCTCGACGTCCCGAACAATCTTATCCCGGAAGCTGCCGCCTCACGAGCCGTCTCTGCCACAATCCGCCATCTTCCCCAGCAGCGACTGGAGACGGTGCACATGATGAACGTCATCAGGTACACCAAGCAAAAGTAGGCGGGCAGAGGTGAGACTTCAGGATGCGCATGCGCCCTTTGATAGAAGCTCATTACGGCATCTTGTTGCGACTTTCTTGGAGTGGTGAGCGAGCTTCCCGGAAAGGGAAGTGTTCATGTAAACGGAAAGAACGGAAGGGGAAAACCCCGAACAACATAGGCTTGTAGTTTCAAAAAGTCACAATGCTGGCTGGGTGAGAATGTACGTCCCGTTGAATGTCAATTAATCACTGGCCAACAAAAAGAGTCATTTGTCAAACATGAAACGAGATGCTTACATGGAAGAGAAGTATTTGCGGAAAAATTAATCATTGTATGTTATATCACTGCCTCGAAGTAAGAATCACCCATTGCGTTTAATGTTACACAAACATTTAATATTGAGTAGGGGCATCATGAGCATCTGTGGCCCAGCGGTTAGGGTGCAGTATCGCAAGCTACTTCTGCAGCCAGCTACCTACAATTTGGCAGTTCAAATCCCACCAGGTTCAAGGTTGACTCAGCCTTCCATCCTTCTGAGCTGGGTAAAACGAGGACCCAGATTGTTGGGGGAAATATGCTGACTCTGTAAACCTCTTAGAGAGGGCTGTAAAGCAGTGTGAAGCGGTATATAAGTCTAAGCGCTATTGCTATTATTAAAATTATATTCATTGCTGCAAGGAGGTTCCGTGTTAAATAGTACCCGTTCTTACTGTGTTATTTGTGACATTTGAAGAAAGTCATTGCAACAGTTCGTTTACAGTCTGCCATGGGAGGTAGTATTGTAAGAATGATGAGATAGAGGAATAAATTTTAATAGCTGTTACCAGTCAATTTGTTGTAACGTGTAAGATAACATAACAACTACATTTCTGTTTCAAGCAAAATAATTTCTATGAACTAAGAAGCGATATGAATAGATCATGCACTAAACTTAATTCTTTAATAATATGCACTATTGCTTTCCAAGTTTTAGTTAAAAAAGCTAGAAACGTTTTATTGCAAATGCACATGAATTCAAAATATTTATATCAATGCATGTAGCAATGCAAAATATTTATAGCAATGCATGTATATCCATTTACAAAAGTTCATTTAGTGCACACTCAAAAGTTACAATGGCACTAAAAATAATGACGCACTATTTTTCATACTTATGACTGTTGTGGCATCCCCATGGTCATATGATCAAAATTCAGATGCTTGGCAACTGATGCTTCATATTTATGATGGCTGCAGTTCCTGGGGTCATATGATTATCTTTTGCGACTTTCTCATAAGCCGTCAATGGGGAAGCCATATTCACTTAACAACGATGTGACTAACAACAATGACTCACTTAACTGTGGCAAGAAAGGTGATAAAGTGAGGGAAAACTCACTTTACAAAAGTCTCAACAACATAAATTTTGGGGTTAATTATGGGCATAAGTTGAAGACTACCTGTATTTCAATTGCAAAAACATTAGATATAATTTAATAATCAGTAATCCCCTTTCTGCTTTGTAAAAACAATGAAAAAGTCACAAGACCTTAGCTAAAAATATCTTCCTTTAATTTGCAATTATTTTTGAAAGACAAAGCTGAATCTCAAGAATAAGCACAATAAAACACAGGTTTATCTTGATTCTACTGTATTGCTACAATTCTCAAACAGCAATGTGAATTAAATATAGTAATATTTATCCTACTTTACATATGACATATTCAAATTAGTATTATTGGACCCAAAAATATTTGCACTCCTAAAATGAAGTTATGTTTCATATTCACTTCCAAGAAGGTAAAAGCCTTTGAAAGTTCAGTGATTCATGCCACTCAACTGTTTAAATTCCTAATTTTTAAAAAGTTCATAGAACTGGGAAACATAACTTAGCCAGAATACAAAATACTATATTAATATGAGTTGGCTTTTAAAGGAGTACAAAGAAACAAGAATAAGATCCTCAATTTCCTATCCCACATCACCCAATTCAGAAGAATCTGGCAATTCATTTTAATACTGAAAGCTTCGTTTGGTCTGTATGTCATCAAGAATTT
The DNA here is from genome assembly GCA_015471245.1 of Laticauda colubrina. NCBI lineage: Eukaryota > Metazoa > Chordata > Lepidosauria > Squamata > Elapidae > Laticauda > Laticauda colubrina. The sequence goes on from BLBF01000053.1 coordinate 9,717,524, forward strand.
GCTGCAATTCTTCATCTTCAAACCGACCCTCTAAGCTGAAAGATAAGAATAACCAGTGTTTTTCTGTTTATTAAAAAAAAATGTTTTGATATATAAACTCTCTGAAAAAGAACTGCAAGGTACCAGTCTCCAGACTGAGGATTGAAAGAAACTAGCAATAAAATATGAGGATTGCCCCCCCAATACTATTTAAAACTAGATTAATTTAATTTAGACCATATATCAGTAGTCAAAAATACCAATTTCTCCCCGCCACCTTAGTATCAGTTTATAATACATATCTGAATCATTAAAAATATGATAAAATTATAAAAATAGATGAGTTGAAATAATAAGGAATATATTTAAACAAGTGTGTCTTCAGATTTACTGTTTTTTTGTTTGATAGAATCAAACCTATCAGTAATTTTAATTAAAACAACATAAATATAGCTATGAAATGATAATTTAGAAATTTTAAAGGCTGTTATTTCAATTAGGTCAGTATTTTTAATTTCATGATACATAGTATTTGATTCAAGAATTGTCAGTATTTGACTGAAGAATGGATATTAAAGTCTACATTCTGTTTTTTAACTAGGTGAGGAGATTGTGATTGCTTTTCTGGTGTTTGAAGATTCAAATTTACTTGTATCATGACAAGCTTACCCTTTTAATTAAGGCAACTCACCTTGGAATTAAAGCCTTGGCCTCTTCAGCTGTTTCAGGACCCAGATTAGCTAAACATGCTAGTTCAAATTTATGGAGTTTCTTCTGGAGCAATAAGCTGCAAGGAAAAAAACGCAACTTAAAACTGAAAAGATATAGACTTGTACTGCGGTAGAATTTTTTTTACTGTATCTCATACTTTCAGGGCAATTTTACTATCATTCATGCATGTGAGTGTAATCTATAATGCAATTCAAGCACACATCCCCAAGTACCCAGCATGTGTGTGTATTTTATATAAAAATATTTGCATCAAAAAATAACACTACTATATAGGTTTGATTTATAACATACCAATTACAGTTACAACATTTTAACATATTTTTTTAAAAAGTTCCATCTGTTCTGATTAACTATTCAGAATATTGTCCTCAAGTAAGGGGAACACAATAAAGTTCCAAACATATTCTATTATTCTGTCCATTTCTATTTATAACAGTATATATTTTTTCTACATCCTGATTGGTTGGGAGTCTTGGTCTGTGTTTATTGTTCTTGGAGTTTGTTTGATTGGTGTTTCTGGTTTCCACAAAAACAAAATCACCAGCCTGATCCACAAAAACACACTAAGACAGAATAGAGACCTAGAAGATCAACAGACCTATGGAACAGCCGTCCTGCCCTACATAAGAGGTACTACAGACAAAATCAGTAAGATACCACACAGGCATCACATCAAGACTGCCTTCAAAACAGACAAAAAAATAGCAGCCATCCTGAGAAACCCCAAAGACAAAATTGACCTGGAAAACCAAGGCATATACGAAGTTCCCTGTGCTTCATGCCCGGCCACATACATTGGACAGACCAATAGAAGAATAAGTACCTGCCTGGATGAACACAAAAATGCAGTAAAAAAACTGGAACACACCTCCTCACTAGTCCAACACATGAAAACCACAGGTCACAACATCAACTTCAATGGCACCAAAACCCT
>BLBF01000053.1:9728842-9759550 GCA_015471245.1 Laticauda colubrina
ATATATATATATATATATATATATATATTTGTGCTGTTTAGCTTCCTTCGGGTATTATCCCACGTCATTGTAGTGCTTTTAAAGTTGTAGCAATGTTTCAGCAGAATCTCATCTGCCATCATCAGGCTTCTGTATTGAGTTCGTATGTGGGTCAGGCTATCACAGCGGTTAGTTTTAAATTTGAGGCTAGCCTACTGCTGTGCCAGGATGGTTTTTTCTACATCCTGATTGGTTGGGAGTCTTGGTCTGTGTTTATTGGACTTGGAGTTTGTTTGATTGGTGTTTCTGGTTTCTTCTGTCTGTTTTGTGGCTTTGATTGGCTGGCAACACTGTGTTCCTGTGTTGGAGGCTTTCAGCGCAGCTTGGCTTCATGTGAAAGGACGGCTGCTATCCATTAGGAAGCCAGGTTTCACCTGGGTGCCTGGTGGGGGGGTGTTCGAGTTGGAGGCATCAGAGGGAGTCTGTTTGTGTTCAGGTGTTTGCCTGGTTTGTGGTGTGGAGATCTTTCTATTTGAGAGTGCAGGCTTCCAAATGATTGACAGTCTGCTGGCATCATCTCTTCTATTCATGCTGTCAGGTCTTTTTTCAATCTCTATGGCTTCTCTGATGATTCTGTGGCTGGGATTTTCTATAGTGGCCAGGGTTTTAGTGCCATTGAAGTTGATGTTGTGACCTGTGGTTTTCATGTGTTGGACTAGTGAGGAGGTGTGTTCCAGGTTTTTTACTGCATTTTTGTGTTCATCCAGGCGGGTACTTATTCTTCTATTGGTCTGTCCAATGTATGTGGCCGGGCATGATGTACAGGGAATTTCGTATATGCCTTGGTTTTCCAGGTCAATTTTGTCTTTGGGGTTCCTCAGGATGGCTGCTATTTTTTTGTCTGTTTTGAAGGCAGTCTTGATGTGATGCCTATGTAGTATCTTACTGATTTTGTCTGTAGTACCTCTTATGTAGGGCAGGACGGCTGTTCCATAGGTCTGTTCATCTTCCAGGTCTTCATTATGTCTTAGTGTGTTTTTGTGGATCAAGCCGATGATTTTGCTTCTGTGGAAGCCGTTGGCTTTAGTCAGGGTGCATAGTTCAATCTGCTTCACCATTAAACCATCATTCCAAGTAGTCTCCATGTTTCCATTGTCTTTTTCCCCACTTGGAACTGAACCCAAATGGACATTTCTTCCAACACTGGGCTTCACTTGGAAAATTTCATTCACCTTTTAATTTCATCTTTATTATTTTTTGCTTTGGCTACCCTACACTGATTAGCTATTTTTATAATGCCATCAGATATCAGATCTTGTTTGTTCTGTGTTTTGGCATTATATATTTTCTAGCAGTTTCCATAATGTTACTTTGGATCTCTTGCCACTGTTCATTTGGATCTTTCCCTTTTAGATTCAGTGGTTCAAACCTATCCTTAAGTTCTATGATGTACATAGCTGACATGTTTAGTTTAGTTTATTGTCATTGCATCTCGTACAACAAAATTGAACACCATCTTCAGTGCACATCATGACCATGACCATGAAAATAAACACAAACACACATCCTTCACCCTTCACACATTGAACCGGAAACCCCCGACACCACACCAACACTACACTATACAGCAGAATTCAAAAGAGCTACTGCCCTGAGATAGAAGCTGTTTTTCAGCCTATTTGTCCTTGTTTTTATTATCCTGTATCATCTGCCAGATGGTAATAGTTCAAAAAAAAGGGTTCCCAGAATGAGATGAATCTTTGAGAATGTTTTGAACTTTCTTAAGGCAGCAGGAGCTATAAAGCTCTTCCAAAGAGGGAAGAGGACAACCTATGATCTTCTGGACAATGACATTAACCCTCTGGAGTGCTTTCCTATCTGCCAATGTGCAATTGGCAAACCATACGGAGGTGCAGATGTTAAAATGCTCTCTATGGTGCAGCGGCAGTTTTTCATTCAGTTGTTGTTTTCTGAGAAGTCTCAAGTAGTATAATCTCTGCTGGGCCTTTCTGACCAGGGCTGCAATGTGAGCACCCCAGATCAGGTTCTTTTTAAGGGTAAAAAACGCTCAAAAACTTAAAACTGGCCACTTGTTCCACTCGGGCTCCATTGATAAGCAAGGGCTGGATGTCTGATCTGTTCCTTCTATAAGCTTGGACTTATTGGTGTTGAGGACCAAGTTATTGTCTCCACACCACGAAAGCAACTGGTCCACCTCATCTTGGTAGGCAGATTCATCCCCCCCCCCCCCCCCGGAGATAAGTCCCACCACTGTTGTATCATCTGCAAATTTAGCAATAGTATTGCTAGCGTGAGTGGGAATGCAGTCATGTACACAAAGAGTATAGAGTAAGGGACTCAACATGCGAACCTGTGGTGTACCAGTGTTAAGAATAAGGGCTGAAGAGATAGGATTACCTAATCTGACCCTCTGTGAGCAGCCAGACAGGAAATCCATAATCCAAAGGCAGATTGAATTAGAAAGGCCAAGGTCCAGAAGTTTAGACACTAGTCTATGTGGAAGAATTGTGTTAAACGCAGAACTAAAATCCACAAAAAGCATCCTCACATAGCCCCCCCCCCCCCCCCGTTCTAGATAAGTCAGAGCAGTGTGAAGAGTGATAGTTATAGCATCTTCTGTAGATCTATTTTTTCTGTATGCAAACTGGTGTTTATCAAATGTATGCGGAAGACCAGAAATGATGTGCCAGCAGACCAATTTCTCAAAGCACTTCATGGTGATAGGAGTGAGTGCCACTGGTCTGTAATCGTTGAGGTTATTGATAGTGAATTTCTTTGGCAGTGGAACAATGGTGGCAGCCTTCAAACAAGATGGAATAGTGGACTGGGATAAAGACAGTTGAAGATCCTGGTAAAGATTCCAGCCAACTGATCAGCACAGTCTTTAAGCACTCGGCCAGAGATACCATCAGAACCGGCAGCCTTTCTAGGGTCCACAGCCCTCAGAATGCTCCTCACCTCCTGTTCTTCCACAATGAGGTAGGGGCTACAATTGGCTGGTAGTTGTATTTTATTTGTCTCTGTTGTCTCTATTTCAAACCGAGCAAAGAAATGATTCAGTTCCTCTGCCAATGAAGCATCCCCCTTAGCAGAGATGACATTGGTCGGTTGATGGTTTGTAATTTGTTGAATCCCTTGCCACACCTGCCTCACATTATTGCTATAAAAAATATCCTCAATCTTCCTCTTATAATCAGTCTTGGCCTTCCGAATACCTTTCTTCAGATTAGCTCTGGCAACACTGTATCTTGACCCATCACTGGACCTAACGGCCTTGGTCCAGTCATTGAAGAGGCGCTGGACTTCCTTGGTCATTCAGGGTTTCTGATTGGGATAGATCCTAATACGTTTATCCAGTGATAGTATCTGTGCAGTGTTTGATATAGCACAGAACAGTTGCAGTGTGCTCCTCTAGGTCAGGGTGGTAAAAAATGTTCCAATTTGTGTTCTTAAAACAATCCTGAAGTTGTTGGGAAGCATCTTCTGGCCAAGATTTCACTGTCTTTATTATAGGCACAGCCTGTCTCCTAAGAGGGATGTATGCTGGGGCTAAAATCAGTGACATATGGTCTGATTGTCCCAAATGTGGTCCACATTGAATTCTGGGGGGGGGGGGGGGATACCGGTAGTATATTTTTTATAGTTTGAGCTAGTTTAGCCAGTAGCAGCTGATGGTCTGAGCTGTAATCAGTGGCAGGAAGTACCTTAATGGATGCAACCGAACCTTTCCAGCATTGTTGGCATGAAATGAAGTATATCTGACTTCAGTGTTGTCCATTGGTGCTGTCCGTGTGTATAAAAATTGCTTCTGTTGAATAAACCATATGTTCATTACTCTGACATGATTTTCCTGGCAAAATTGCACTAGGCAATTGTCAGTTTCAATGCGTTCACCTACCCCAAACTTGCCTACTATTTTTACAATTTATCCTTGGCCTACTTTTGCATTGAAATTGCCATAATATGCAAAAGATCATTTTTTGGTATTTGCATGAGAGCACATTGACACTCACTGTAAAAGATTCAATCTCATCAGCATTTGAGTCTATAGTTAGAACATAGATTTGTAGCATGGTGATGTTAAGTAGCTTGCTTTGAATTTTGATAGATATTATGCAATCACTGTATGCTCTGTGATTCTTAATACATTTAGTCACTAGTTTGCTTATGCAGAATGCAATTCCTTTTCATCTGAGATCGTTTCTAGAAAAATAAACCATAAATTCACCTGATTTAAATTGACTACTGTCTGTCCAGTGTAATTCACTGATGCCAGGGATGTCTCTCATCATTTCTTTTTACAATTTTGAGTTTTCCCAAGAGAGATGCCTCGAACATTCCATAGTTTAATTTGATGTAAAATGCTTTATTAGATAAACTAGAAAGGCAAGACAAACTTTACTTATTTGTGACTTATTTTAAAAATATTTTTAATTGATACTGGTGTTGCTGGAATAATAATCTCAATTCTTGTTTATAAAAGGGAAAAAAGCATACAAGGTCTATTAGTCAATATTCTGTATGGATCACAAGACAAAATACCACAGCCAAACAAAGATGAAGGCTTTATTTTATTTTTTAAACAAAATGTCCAATCTCATTCTTTCTGAGTCTTTATCTTGTAAAACACAGTTCTGTTAAAGATTCCCACCCATCTCATGCTGGTTTTGCCACCATCTTAGAGTTCAATTAATTTTTTTTAGAAAGAGAATTTGTATTATTAGATTTCTGTGTGAAAAGTCAAAATGGACAGACTCCAATAAAAAAGGGACAAGATAAAAATGTATCCACTACAATTTATTTTCTACAATACTTCATTAGAGGGTAAAGTTCAATGATTTACACTCAGAAGTTATATAGCTAGGAGGCAACCAAGTGCAATAACAAAGAATTGGTCTAACATCTCTTCACTGAAGGTTTAAAGAGGTTCTTTAAAAGGAACAACTTAAATTAACCAAAGCATTATTTATTTTAGAATTGGGGAAAAGGTACAAAATAGCACTCATTCAAGAAGACTGCAATGTTAAAATGAGGAGGGAAAAGGGTTATGTGCAAAACTTGAAATGTGGAAGGTTAAAATATGCAATTAAAAATAATATTCAGAAAAGGTAGATGTAACATGTTGACTGTAACATCATTTGAATTGAAATGCCTCTATTGAGATGGCTATTTATTATGAAAAGAAAATCTCTTGAAAAATGTTAAAAACAGTGAACCTCTGATGATTAATGATATCCTCTGCTGTTACTTGGAAGGGATGGGAACTAAAAAAAAATTCCTTAAGAGTTCCTAGGCTGCAACAAAGGAGATTCTCAACCACTTAAAATAAATTCTTCTAGACCAAAAGGCACTTTGCTTGTAGCTAAGGATGAGCCATTTCCCAATCATACCAGAATACTATTGCTAAATTCGCTGTACAATTACATCACTATTTAATCAGATGGAAAATACAACATTTAGGACTCTTGAAAAGACAGCGCTCTTCTGGCTTTTTTGTTGGTTTCCATATCTTTTCTGTGTTTATAAGTTTTGGGCTCATCATAGTACATCACTACTATGTATATAATATATAGATCCATGATCAACTCATTCTATAGCATTGACATACCATACTGTGACTGAATTCTGTTTGTGATCAATGTAATTATGTCCATTTGTCTTACTGTTCTGTGTGCTCTGTTGCCTGCTGCTATTTTACTTACTAAAAGAAAATCAGAATCCAACTTTAACAGAAGCATTTCCATTACTATGGATTAGGGAATTAGATGGAAACAGGGGCATGGAATGGGACCAGTTCTCACTCCAAAACTATTTTGACTTATTTTATTATAATAATAAAATTAGACCAAATAAGTTGTCACTCTTAAAAGTCTGTTTTTTAAATATTAAGGTCCCCATCTAACTCCTTAGCTCTCCTACACTCATTAAAACAAAATAGTTAATGCTATACACTGCTGATTACATGTAACAGGGCAAACATTTTCTTTAAAAAAACAAAACAATATTGGTACGGCACTATATGCTTGCATGACCAGTCTTACCAAATGTGCTCAGGGGTGAAAGTTTAGCACCATTTTTTTCCTTTTTGCTTAAAAAAAATCTTTACAATTGAAATTCTAACATAGAACACTAATAGTAATTTGTGTAGCCCTATAGTTCAATACTGTCTGAGAGCAGAGATGGATGGCATGACCGGAGCTTAACTTTCCCCTCCTGTTCTACAGTTTCTTTTCTGTTGAGGGCACCAGTAAGAGTAGTAACAATTCACTTTAATTTGTAAAAATGCTAATTTACTCTTATTCATAGGAAACTGAAAAAGTCCCTTCATATATATTTCAGCATAATCTGAAGGGAAAAAGTAGTAATCCAAATGAATAATTCCAGTGCAAAATTAAAAGCTGTAACAATATTAGGCATAACTAGTGTGTATTCTTCTTTTACCCCTCCCTTCAACAAGTATTAAATAAACTATATGATTTTTTTTCCTGAAATATGTGAAGAGTGTTAGAAAAATAATGCAGTTTGAACGAATCCGAGATTCTCTGAAGTAGGCCTGTTGCAAAGAAGGTAATATACATTTGCCGCTTTTCAGACAGCAGTTAAAGTCTTGACAAATAATGTTTATGTCAATATATAAGCAATTTACGATTACTTATACTTCTTTCTAAGAATGGGGCATCTGCTTGGCCTTAGGGGCTTTGCTTTGAGATTGCATTTACTCTTCTGTTTCACCATGATAAGGTTAATTTGTTCAAAAGTGAGGAAGATTTTTTTTTATCCTGTATTCAAATGGAATTTCTAGACACTTTTTTGGTTTCTTTTACAAAAGTAACTTGTTCCATATAGTGCAATGGTATCAGACTGTCATTATCATCATCTGATTGTTCCTCTTTTTCAAGATGATTATCAATTTTTTTCAGAAATCCTGTATTTCATTTCATTTAGAAGATTAATGCTACCATTCTATAAATTAACTTTGGGGATACTGTTCTTATGATAACATTTAATGACTCACACAGGAAAATGGAGATAGTGAATATTTTGAAAAGTTTTTCATTTACTATTCAGTGTCCTGCATATTCAATTAACAATAGAAAACTTGAAAATCTACAGGGTATTAAAACCTGAATCCCGGTTAAAATTTTTTTGGTAGGTAAAAAACATTGTTTAGATTTCAATTCTAAATATAATTTAACTGGAAGCAATTAATTTAAAATAATTTGTTTATCTCCAATTACTGTATAATATTTAGGGCTGAAACATCAGTGTAGCAAGAACACATGCAGATCTGATAACCCACTTCAGCTAACATTTAATGTGTTTTATTACCTATTAGTGTCACACTAGCAAAAAAACTTGCTGTCTGTGAAAAACACAGGTCTCATGGAAAATTTTCAATAACAAAAATCCATACTCTTTTTATTACAATAAGGATAGCTTTGTGGGGAAAAATCTGCTGCAATTCATTTGCAAATCCTACTACCTGAACTTTAAGTAAGACATCCAAAAAACCCCAAATATTACACTTCTGAAATATAAGGAAACCTTTGCTACTTTCATACACAACCCATAGTGGTTTGCCTTCTTGCATGCAGTATCTTATCTCATAAGTTACTTTCTTTTTGTGTCAAAATAAAAGTAGCTAGGTGTATTAATTGAAACCTTCCGGATATGAATAGGCAATGCATTTTATCTGCAGTAAATTTTATTTTACCTTTTAAATCTTTGATTAATTGCCATCTTCTGCAAGGAGGAGAACTTCCAGACATACCATCCTTATAACAAGTCATAACATGTTTGCTTGGGACATGTTAGGACTACTTAGCTTATGGAGATAAATATTAGAGATTAAAAAAAAAGAAAGAAAATACAAATAATCTAAAAATCTTTTGTTGGACTCCGTTGCCAGACTGCCAGAAGAAATCTCCTACTTGATCAGGGGGCATTGTAATTAACAATTCAAATGAACACAGTGCAATTTAACACAGAGACAGAGCAATCTGAAGTGGTACTGCCATTCCTCAAGTTTCTTTCTATCCAACGGCAATGGTCCCAGGTACTCAGTCCAAATGAACCCTCATTCTGAAAAATGAAGTAAGCTTGGGCCTCTGAAATTCAGTTGCACTCACTTGGTAGCCCCCACCACCCATAATCAATTGGAAGGCAGACTTGGCAACGGAAGCTAGCATCATAAAATGGTGCAGTAATAGAAGTAACTGGACCAGGAAGAGGAGGCATCCGCTCCAATGATGTCGTAGCTGGCAGCTGGGGGGCGGGACTGGTCATGCAGCTTTGTGTCAGGAGTAATGATTGTAGAGGGGTGGGGCATGGAGAGTGCCATTTTGAAAACAATGCTGTCGTGAAGCCATGTATTCTGCATAACTGATTGTCACCTTTTCACTGCGGTATCTAAAAGAAAAAATGATGGATTTTTAAAAACACATTTATAAATAAAACAAACAGATCAAACTTTCCATAGATGAAACTGAAATCCTATTGCTATATGTTGATGCAATGACCTATTAAATTTTTTATCGATACAGTTCTCTTAATTTAGGCTTCTCCAAATGCCTATCGGCCAAACATAAACTTCAGAGTTATGGAAGCTGTAGACCAATAAACTGAGACAATATCAATTTTGTAGGAAAGGCTTTTTATATTGCTAAATACTCAACATGAAAAGATCAATATTTCAATAAAAAGCAGTATATTATTATCACCCTTTTCAATAGCAGTGGTCTTTCATTCACTCTGGAACAGAATTGAAAAAGGCTTTGAAGTTGCTTCTGGAATGAAAATATATTTCCTTCCAATTTTTGGAATGACAAACCAGAAAGTGCAAGGGATATGAAAATGTATATAAATTCAGTCTATCATTTTCTTACAGCAGAAGCAGACGGTTTTACAGTGGAACATTCCGGAAGGGTCTTACAAAGTAATGGAGTTACCTTTTAGCTGAGGTACACTTTAAGCTTATAATGTTTTTAAAGGAGTACACAGAGATCTATGTGAAAACCCTACAGGTGCAGGATAGGGGTATTAGTGATACAGATGGCTGATCATAAAACCAACTGACATCATAAAACCAACTGACAAGACAAGGACAAATATACTGTATTATGACAACCAATGAAACCAACCTCTTTGCTTCAATTAACTTTTCAACTCTGGCCTTAGCTGCTCAACCAAGGACTCAGAAAGAATTCTGATAGGAGAAATGGGGAACAGTCTAGTTTTTCTGTTCCCCTTTTTGTCCCTGATGACTTGGAATAGATGAGGAGTCCCAACACTGGCTTCCTTGCTTTTTATTTTGCTTCTGGCATATAGTTATTTATTGGTACAGTATGTGCCTGCTCCAGTGAGTCTGCAACCTGCCTGGAAATGCTTTGGATTTTCCAATTAGTATCTGACAGAAGATTGTCATGAATGGGAATGGGGACAAATTACCTGATTGAACTAGTTAGGAAAGTGATTGCTGCTGTGATGAAGGGATTGTGGGACTGGGTAAACAGTATGGGCAGCTAACACCCCCTCTCGTGTCTAGGCTGGGTGTTGGCAACTCATGGCTTCAGAGCTGCATGTGGCTTTTTGATCCCTCTCCTGAGGTTCCCTGCCAACCCAGTCATGCGACCTGATCTCTGCCCCGAGACACTGGCCCAACCCGGCCATGGCTGATGCCAACCTCACTAATATGAGGGCTGGCGGGGTGGGAATGGGATCCAGGAGGAAGGTATGACAGAAAGGGGAGCAGGTCTGAAGCTGAGGAATGAGCATGAGCCATGGTGGCAGTTTCCCCAAAGATCACCCTCCTTTTCCTGTGACCCCCTTACTGGATGTTGCGGGGGCAGGAGGACATGCACGATCCGGGATACCTTCCTCAAGTGAGCAGCCAGGCTCGGGTAAAGCACAGTGAAGGTGTGCGGAGTGGGCGGGTTGACCCGCTGAGCGTCTTTGGCGAGGGCACTGCGGTTTTATCTGAGTCTGATTGCCAGGGTGGGCATGCAAGGTTTGACGGGGCCAGCACTTTCCCCACTGCCCTGAGCTTCTTTACTCCTCCAGCGGAGTGGTGCCACCAATGACATTGATTGAAAAGCTTCTGGGTGGTGAAAGTCCCCTGTGTGAGATTTAAAGCCTGCTTGGGCGCAAGAGAGGGTATCTTCACTCATACACATGTGAGAGAAAGAGACAGATAAACAGAGAGAAATGAGGAGAAAGAGAGACAGAGAGAGACAAATGAGAAAATGATGGAGGGAGAGAATGAGTGAGGAAAAAGAGAAAGAAACAAATGAGAGAGAGAGAAGGTAGAGAAAGACAAATGAGAGAGAGCTGGAGGGAGAGAATGAGAGAAAGGGAAATAGAGGGAAACAAATGAGAGAAAAGGGGGAGAGAAAGAGAAAGAGGAAAAAGAAAAAACAAATGAGAGGAAGAGAGAGAAATGAGAGAGAAAAGGGAAGAAAAAGAGAAAGACAAATGAGAAAATGATGGAGAGAATGAAAGAAAGGAAAGAGAAAAATGAGAGAAGGGGGAGGGGGAAACAAATGAGAAGAGAAAAAAGAAAGAAAAGGAGAGAGGGAGAGGAAAAAGAGAAAAATAAGAAATGGGAGGGAGAGGGGGTGGAGAGAACACTGGAAGACACAAAATCTGAGTAGGCATGGCTGGGAGGGTATCATGTGACTGAGTGGGAATGATATTGAGTTGGCTATGCCCACCCAGATTTTGTGGCTCTCAGTGTTTTCTTTTCTGTGGAAAATGGGTCCTAATCAGTGGTGGTATGCTACTGGTTCAGCCAAACCAGTAGTAAAAAGCACTACCAGTTGGCCGAAGAGGTTCCTCTGATGATCAGCTGAGAGGATAAAAGAAGCGACAAGTGCATGGGCAGATAGGAGGTCGCTCCTAGCTTTTCGTTTCTTCGTCCTCTCAGCTGATTGGTGCGTTAGGGGTGCATGTGCAATCACCCACTGAACTAGTAGCAAACCACCACTGCAGGGGGGGAATGACAGAGCATATTAATGTTTCACTGGAGGTTGGACCTCAGGATTGGCCATAGTTGTTGGAGAAGTCATCTGCTATAACCCCAGGCAGCAAATTGCCATACATGCGTGTCGGCGACATGGAAGAGTTGAGTGATCCATGTGCTCTCTGTATTGAAACGGCCCAAACTGAGAAGAGGTTACTTCTTTCACTCCTCTGAACATCAAAATATTTTTCAGCCTATATAACTTCTAATTTAATATTGATGCATGCTTGATAAGGGGAATACATAGAAGGAATCAACTATAATTGAATAGTTTTAGTATTTGTTTTTCCACCTTTTTCTCTGTGATTTCTTTTCAGGCCAATTAAATCCACTAATGGCAGTAGTGACCAATAGTACTCAATGTTCTTTTCATTAGTATGGTAGGTATTATTCCTATCTGTTATTCCACTCACAACTGGATTTAAAATGTAAATATGTGGGGAAGGAATTGTTAATGTTATATTGGAAAAAAAGTGAATAAATACAGTACACGTCAGAAATTATGAAAAGAAAAACAGAACATTAGCTAATCAAGTGAAACTAGGAATGTACAATAAAAAGAACATATTGTGTACAATGCTAGACTGTAAAATTAACTACCAACAGATGTGATAGATGTGATGATGTATTCTAGTTTAGAGAATCTGAAAAAGAAACTAGATAAGTATATTGATTATCAATTATGACTAATATTAAGGCCATTGTCTACCTCAAGAAGCTAAGATGGCTCTAGGAGAAGAGCCCAGAGCTGGGTGAGAGAGTTAAGTGCATCATAAGCTTAGTTGTTATATTCCCAAAAATGGTCCAAATCAAATCCCTTCTAAATTCTGTGGTAGAAAAGGTAGTTGGCAGCTTCAGAGGATCTTAGACAAAACAGATTTTCTAGATTCTTTTAAATCTGGTTTCAGGCCCAGCTGTAGGACAGACACTGTATTGGTCATACTTATGGTTGATCTCTAGGGAGGGTGGGATGGTGGTAGTACAACTATCCTGATTCCCTTTGACCTCTTAGCAGCATTCAAGACCATTGACCATGGTATCCTTTTGGTCCAGCTACAGAATTTAGGACTGAGTGGTACAGTTCTGTACGAGTTTAGCTCCTTTATCCTAGCTCACCAGCAATTGATGTTGATACGGGAGTGAGAGATCCAGCCCGACTACTCTCTTATGTTGTACCGCAGGGCTTAGTGCTCTCTCCACTCCTATTTAACATCTACATGAATTTGCTGAGTGAGATCATCTGTCAACATGGATTGAGATATCATCAATACACTGATATTGATGCTTTAGATTTTCACATCTTGTGACCTAAGTAATGAGGTCACTATCCTCTCATGGTGTCTGAAGGGCTGGGACCTGAATGGAGGACAACAACTGAACTCTGGAAAGTCTGAGTGACTTTGGGTGAATGGAATTGTCCTATCCCATTCAGACTCCATTCACAATTTCAAGGTTCTCCTGAGCTTGCATTTTCTGCTCCAAGTTCAGGTGGTGGTCATGACAGTCTTTGTACAGCTTTGGTTGGTGTACCAGTTGCAGTCTTTCCTGGATCAGGACTCTTTGTGCTCAGTCATTCAAGCCCTAATCATCTCTTATCTGAATTGCTGCAATGCATTTTACATGGGGCTAGTCTTGAAATCTATTTGGAAGCTTCCACTGGTACAGAGTATAGCAGCATGAACAAACTGTGGGGCCCGTAGAGTGACCCATGTTATGCCACTGCTGTGTGACCTACACTGGCTGCTGCTTTGTTTCTGAATGCAATTCAGGGTGTTGGTTATGACCTTTAAACCTCTTCATAGCATAGGTCCAGATTACCTGATGAGCTATCTCATCTTGCTGAGATAAGCTTGCCCTACCTGTGTTGGCAGGAGGCCTGTTGAGGATCCTGTTGGTCAAGGAACTCCAATTGACAGGATCTAGGAGAAGAGCATTTTCTGCTGTAGCACCAGCTCTCTGGAACTTCCTGCCTTCTGGGATAAGGTTTGTCCCATCCACCTATCCTTCCACAAAGACCTCAAGGACCTGGCTTTGCGGGTTGGCCTGGGAACCCAATAGGGGAGTATGTCACTAGCGATGGCTACTGGACTAATTAGCTGACCCTACCTCTCCCCTGCATTTCCTGCTCTCCCTTTGCCTGTCATTTTAATTTTATATTACTGTACTTCCTTTGTTTATTTTTATTATTTTATCATTTGTTCTTGTTATGTTTACATTCTTTATCAATTTTTTTGCATTTTATTGTTGTAAGCTGCCCACAGTAGCCCCATAGCGAGATGGACAGCAAATAAATTTAACAAACAAACAAACAAACTCTGCCCCCACCTCTGCCTACTCTTTTCATATAAGAACTGACTTAAATACCTGTTACAAAGGAGCAACAGTGGAAAAGAACATTTATAATTCATGAAATTAAACAATTCATTTTTTATGTTATTAAAGTGATTAGTCTATCTAACATGATACCTTATTTCTAGAAATATCAAAACCTAAATCTTCCCTAATGTTTCCATTTTATAGAATCTTTTTTCAATTTTTTAATTATTGAAAAAGAATCTTGTTTTCAAATGAATAGAAAAAAATTAAAGATTCCCACTAATTAATTCATAGAGTATCTTCTGATGGGAAATAGAAAATGGGTCTTCCATGCTATAGCCCCTACTTTTTGGAACATTCTCCCCACAGAGATTAGAAAGGTGCCAACCCTGTTCGCCTTTCATAAGGGACTTGGGGCTAGGAATGTGTTAAGGGCCCTATTTCTTTGCTTTACTGTTAATTATTTATCTCTATTGTTGCATGAAATTATACTTTGGATGTTTTTATTGTTTTCAATTGCTTTAGTTGTGTTATAGTTTTAGAACTGTAAGCTGCCCAGAGTCACTTGGTTGAGATAGGAAGCCATAGAAACTGAATAAATAAATAAAATAATAGTTTAATACCGTTAAAACAGTAAAATTAACATTAAAAGATTACATAGATTTTATTTTCTCAAGATGTCATTTTTTCCTAAAATTCCTTTGTAGATTAAAAAAACCCATAAAATACGTAAAATAAATTCTAAGTTCAAATTGTTGGCAATTTGGAGAATGGGGTGGTCGTGGGGATAGTAATTATAGGATCAAGAACATCTAATTTAAAATTAAATTAAAATTAAAATTAAAACAGAAGCAGTGATAATACTAATACAAAAATAACAAGAAAGTTTACCTGGTGAGTTTAATAGTTTTCCTAAAGTCATTGGTAATTGGAGCCTTAAAACCACCTTTCCTGAGCAGGGAGTCTATTGTTTGAATCTGATCCCAATCTGTTTGAAAATGACAGCAGCAGACATAAACACAAGCTTAATTTAAAAAAGAGATAGTCACTTAAAAGAAAGCTCGTTACTCAGGTTATTGATAAGCTGCTGATATATAGCTACTGATAAACAGAATAGTAACTATAAATATTGAATACTACATGATTAAAATTTCGTGCATATATATTTCAATAATAAATAACCAAAATTATCAAGTCTTATATTAGAGGTTCATACTATTTTATCTATATAGTAAAAAAATATAATCATGCTTTAAAATGAAGTATGCTATAGCTATAATTTAAAAATTTAAAT
Source organism: Laticauda colubrina (assembly GCA_015471245.1). NCBI lineage: Eukaryota > Metazoa > Chordata > Lepidosauria > Squamata > Elapidae > Laticauda > Laticauda colubrina. The sequence goes on from BLBF01000053.1 coordinate 9,743,470, forward strand.
CTACTACTGTAAATTTCCCCGTTGGGTTTAAATTATACTTTGGTCTTTTCATGCAGGAAGAGAAAATGTGATTTTTCTGCATGCTGGAATAAATAATTTGAGGAATTGTATGATATTTCAGGGCAAAACATCAAAATAAATTATTGACTCAAACCATAATCTGTTTTCACTGTTTGAAAAATTTAAAAGTCCAAACAATTATGAATAATGCAGCATTTAAAACAAGACTACCACCTTGTTCCTTAACAAAAATTAGTATATAAATCTACAAATAAATAAAAACAAAATATCTTTAAAAAATCACCACCCACTGAATGTATTACTATTTTGAGTCATTTAAGGTCAAGGCCTCTGAATACTTTAGCCAAAGGTGAGGAATGGCTTTATTCAGTAGCTGTGTACGCCATTTCCATGATTTACATTTTTCATTTATACAATTTTCACTTAATATAGAATTAGATTTTATTCCTAACTCACCTTGTTCCTTCGCAACTTCAGGTAAGTATGTAGCTGTGCGCTTAATACCTTTCTCATTGATGAACTCAATTCTGATCCCATGGATCCCAACCTAAAAAATAGAAGTATTAAGTCATCTGGGATATATTTTCTGAGAAAAAGGATTCACCCTTGCCATGGATCTTATTCAAACATCAGTCTGAAAAAAGTTTTGTCTTGCCTCCAATTCTTAGCAGTCCCAATTGGTCAAAGATAGCTTCTCAGGGTGATTTTTGCTTGGCATTTATTACCCAAAAGTAAAAGGTGATTGATTGATCCTTCTTGCTCTCTTTGTTATTCTTAATAACTGTTTCCAAATCCCTAATTTAAATGTCCTCTTTTCTCTTTCTACAGTGTGCAGTACTTTAAATGTAATTTCAGTTGTCATCATCAAGATCACGGATATTTCTAAATTTGTTTTCCTTATTAGAACTGTTTTTATTTTTCCAGTGAAATGTCCAACTTTATTCCTTAGCTTAAGAAAACAAAGCTGTATATCACCCTTTAATATTAACTTTGCTTTTTTCATTTTCATAATGAGCTGTTCTCACTTCTTTACTTTCAGAGATGATGATATATTTTCCATATCACAATTGGCTCATGGTTTGACTTCTAATGTTTATTTCAGCAGCTATCTTATCCAATCCTTCCATTCTTATAGAATATTTGCGAAACAAATATGGGAAAAATATTCATCTCTATCTCATTGACTTTCCTGTTCTGAACCATTTTGTTTCTCCAATCTCAGTTGTTTCTGTACCTTTTCCTAAGAACTTGCAACCCTTTATTCCTATGGATGCCTATCAGTTCACATGTAAATTATTCTTAGCTTCATCTATTCTTCTGATTTTGATTTTAATTGCATAGGTGTCCTTATGAGGAATCCATGTTTGTGTTGCACTATTCTCAAGTTCACTGAAGCTATGAAGTTCTTTCTATGTATCAAGGTAATATTCATTTGGGAAGGACTGAAATAATTTATTCAGTAATTCAGTTTTAAATCATCCCTTTTTAAAATTTCATTCTTTAAATTCTATCATTATAACTTACTTTGTAGACATAGTCCAAAATATTGATTTAATCTAAATGGCACAAAAGGATGATAGAAAAGTCAGATTCACAGTTTTACCTCCCAGTCCAAGTAGTCAGTAGCATCCTCAAAATTAGTGAGGAGGGAAACAGAGCAGAAAAGCTTAGGCAGCTCCTCACGAGTCAGGGGTGGAAATCTGCTGTCCTTAAGTGCACTAAAGTAGAAAGAGAACATGCTCACAAACATATATAAAACAGCTCATCATTGTATAATTTGGAAGTTTTACTGCATTCTAAGAATTATTTAGTTAAATTTAAGAAAAAAAATACATCACTTTGGGACAGAACAGATTAATACATACTATAAGAAGTACTAAATAAAAATACAGTATGTATACAAAAATAATTGGGCTTGGTTTTCTGAGAGATCACTGTAGATTTTACCTGGTTAATGTATATTCCCTGAGTCCTGAGTGAAGATTCATGGCAGAGAAAGTTCCAATGCAGCCCCGAAGTCGTTTGTCACGGCCTGTCTTCCATGTCACAAAGAGTGGGCTGAAAATGCATAACACAAAAGCTTCAAATAATTCTTGCTGAGAAAAATGAATTAAAATATAAAAAATATGACTACATTTGTAATGAAAAATCAATGTATCCCTTTTTCAGCTTTCAATGCCTGTTTCATTGAACTAAATTACAATCTGCTTTCCTTTTATACTTTTCAAAACCTTAGAAGTACTTAAAATGACAGGTTACATTGTTTTTAAGAATGCACAGGAGTAATTCAGTAGCAGTTTTGAAAAACATGCTTTAATAATACTGTTACCAACACAAACACAATAATTTCACTTGGCTTAAGTATGCAGAATATTGAGTACCTGCTTCGTTTCTGTGTAAGAAGAGAGAAAATTGCTTCTTTTGGGGGGCAGGACTTGGCAATATGTTTGGATGACCTAAATCAGGATAGGTAGGCAGCATAATCCTATTGATTCTTCTGAAGTGTTCAAATGAACGGCAGGGAATCTGAAGCTCAAACAAATTTTGCTGAATGTCAGCTACCAAATTTACTTTTTCTTTACCAGCCATACTGTTGATCACCTTTATTTAGCAACATCTGAAAGGCCACAGGCTTTGCTGCTTTGCTAGTGACATTTAATATCTCTGGTAATGGTTTAGTACTTGACTGATGCTCCAGTCCAGAAGCAAGATTTTATGATGGCTCTTTCCTCAAGACAACAGGTTCCAGAAGTGTTGGGAGTATGATGTTCTTCCTCATGGAAGCCATCTTATCCTTAATGTTCATTTCATTGTCTGTATTGTTCACATTGGAGAGCCTGTTTGATATAGTGGTTAAGGCACCAGGCTAGAAACCAGGATCAATATTACAAGAATTTTTGTTATTCTGGATATAAAATATCACATTAAAAAGTCTGATCAGACAATCAAATTGCATATCTAAGAGCACTTTAGACTCCATGCAGATAAATACACTTAAGCTCAGTTACCACAAAAGAGTTGGACAACCCACTTAACTGTTGCCAGGAAAAATATCTGTTCTTAGACAATAAATTCTTTCATCTAAAATATCAGCTTTGAACTGCGGGAAGGGACACTTCTAGATATTTGTGTGAGTCTGAAAAAGAAGGTACTGTTGCTTTCATATTAAATTTAATGAGCAGATTCTTTAAAACAACATTTTTTTCGCATTTACTGGATAGCCTGAAAATATTGGGCTTTTTATATTACGAGAGAAAGATGAAGGCAGGAATGCTTCTAAAACATTTTTAAAGTTTGCAGTCCTGATGCACTAATTCCCTAAAGACTGGAAATAAACCTTTTGTGTTTCATTTCCTTTTTTACACTTTGTGTTTACAGACATAGCTTCAGCCTGGAATAACTAGTCGTGCTAAAACTTAAATAGGTCACTGTTTCAGTCAGGTACAATGAACTATAGTCAACAGCAAATTATACCTGTATTTTAGTTTGAGCTTGAACATTACATAAAATAGCAAGTTATCACTGACAAGAAAGAATCTGAGAGCTCACATAAAAAGAAAAAGGTGCATCCAAGTCTGAAATTTTTGGGTCCATAACAATTTGCCACAGCCAACTTGCCATGGCCAATTTGCTGCAGTAGGAAAGTTTAACTAATATCAAAGAAATGATGGAATAAAATTATTTAAAAAAGGATGCAAAAGTAGGAATAGAATGAAATGTGAATTACAAAAATTAAAACAATGTTTTTAATTTATTTTAAATAATTAAATAAAATTGTTAAATTGTTAAGTTGTTCCGTGGCGAGTTGACCATGGCAAATTATCCTGGCTGTGGGGAATTGGCTGTGGCGAGTTGGCCAAATTGTTGACCATGGCAAATTATCCTGGCTGTGGGGAATTGGCTGTGGCGAGTTGGCTGCAACGAGTTGGCTGTGGTGAGTTGTTCCATGATGGCTATTTATTCTAAAAGGGCAGATAATTGGAACTGCGACAGTGTTAAAGCAGTCCTCTGAACCAAATCTAAATAAATTGTTCAAGAATTATTTTTTATGAAGAAATTCTAAAATCAGGATAATGTCATGGCTAAATTTAGTTTTTCTAATTCCTAAAGATAATCAGAGAAAATATAATAATTGTGGTACCATTTGCTTTTAATATGTTTGCAATGCATATTCATGCATCTATCAAATCTGTGTTTTAAATTTTATATTAGTCTAATGTGCTTTTAAAAAATCTTAATTGTTACCCTCTGTATTACCTTCTAATCTAGTTTCTGAGTTCTTCAGTATGCTACATTTCTGTTGATATCCAATGATATAATCAGTGGAATTAAACTAGTTGCAATAAGTATTCCAGATCTAAATCTGAAGCTCATTGTAGCTATCTCATATAGAGTTTTCAGTTTTGTTTCTATTTTTAACAAAATGGCAAAAAATGCTACAAAAACCGAGTTTGCTGGACAATTAATTCAAGCATACAATAATCTGGATGAAAATTAACATGGCCATGTCTATCTGAAAAATAAGCCCGCTGTGCCATTTCTTTATCTGAGCAGCAAATAATCTATTAATATTTGTCTTTTATTTGTTATATTTTAAATCAGTTCTTACAATTTGTAATGTTATTGCTATGTGAAATATTTTTTAATATGAGCCTGAAATCCTTGATAACAACAGTAATCCAATAAAAGCCACAGTAAAAACAAAATAGCTGCAGAATCACAAATTTGATTGTGATGTAGATTCTGTCTGCGTCCTGCAATTAAAACTTCTTCAGCATACTACCATCATAAAGAGCAAATGATAAACTTTCCAAATTGGGAAACAGCTTTGTTTCATAAACACCATGGAAATAACAATTAAAATGTAGTTTAAGCAAACGTATAGTTACTCTTTGATTCATTTATACACTAAAATATGCAGATTTTTAAAAACACATTTCTTAATTCAAACTACAGATTACTCCCTTAGCTTTTTGTTTGGTTAACACTGTTTTCTTACTTAAATAAAGATTAGACTGCTTAACAATCTTATAAAGTAAAATATGCTATTCTCAGTTTAGAAATTTTTTAGATTTAGACTTATCCCTATAAAGGAAACAAAACATAGTGAGAAATAGAAATGATTATTTTTTCAAAACTGATATTGACTACAGTACATAAAAACTTTATGTTTTTGGTATTCCAAGCTGGAAGCCAAGAATTCTGTACTGCTTGGATTGTTAGCCACTGGTAAAACATTTGATAAATTTTCAGTGCCATGGATACACTGAAAGGTACACTGAAATAGCTCTTGTATATAAAAAAAACAATAAGGATTAAAAGAAATAAAATTCTGCATCTTTTTAAAAATAATAAGCTAACTTTAAAATAAAAGCATTTAAACACGTTTTGAACTCAGACTTACTGTTCAGATAGACTTTTAGGCAAATAGGTGGGTATGACTTAAAAAAAACATGCCTCCTGAAATACTCTCAGTCTTGTAGAAATTGTAAATTAAATTTAAATTTCAAGTGGAATCTGCAACAAAGCACTGCAATATAGAGTCCTCTTGTACAGGATAACAATTAACATCTTCTTTTTCAGGATAATTTCCCCTTACCCTCCTGATCTTTTAAGATGAACACCTTTCATATACATTGTGCAAGGACAATGTGCTCCTCCTCTCAAGAACTTTTTCAGTGAAGCTTTTCCATTACTTTTGCAAACCTTAGAGTTAACAGAAGATTCCCAATTATTCCTCCTCATTATTGTATAATATTATTTACTGCAAAAAGAGTCTCATTTATGGAACAAAAGCCTTTTTTGTTGCTCTAGATTTTGCTACATATTTTTATATGTGATTTGATACCTCTCCTTGTAATAAAAACAGAAGACACTAAATTTGAAAGATGTAAAATGCATATATAGAAGTAAAACTGTTGCATTCCACATTGCCTAACCTATAATAATCTTAACATGGAGAAAATGTTTTCTTCCCCATCTACAGTAGCCAAGCACAAAGAACTTCACCCATAATGGTGTTTGTTTCATTTTACTGAGTTCTGTGTTATAAACTCACCAAGCAGATTTTATTCCAACAGCCATGGTTAAACAATTTTAACACTGTGATGAGTAATCCAGCAACTTCTGCACTGTGATTAAAAAACCCCCAAAAAACTATCCCCAATCACTTTTCTACCAAATAAAACATGATTACCAACACATATATTATATATCAGGGCACACTGAGGTTCAGATAGTCGAGTTCTCCCAGAATATGCAATTTTCATTTACTGTATGGAACAATCATTATTTATCAAGGAGGCTGTAAAAACTTGAAGACATAAATTCAAGTCCTATTGTGAGAAATAGTAAGTAAGATCCAATTCATCTTCCACATACATTGAAGGCTAAAATTAAGTTAGACACAAGCATGAAATAGTAGGCAGAACTAGAATCCACATTAGTCCAGAGCAACTCCTTCCACCATCATGAAATATATTCCCTATATATTATCTATATACAAGTTCAGACATTTACACCTTTAGTTCACAGGTTGTAAAGGAATATTAGATCTTTATTGAATTATAGCAATAACATATACAATAAATTTCAGTTCAAGCTCTGGATGCAGTCTCACAATAAAAGAAGTTGGGAGAAGTCCACATAAACAGATATAGATATGTTCTCTTAAGTAACCAAGAGAATGCCAAATAAGCATGCATAAGACAGTTTGCTATTAATAAGATAGCTTTTCTCCCTCAACCAATGTTAAATGACTGTCTTGTTTACAGAACCAGAAACCAGGCCTCCTGTTGAAGGCCTACTTTGTTAGTATAACTAAAACTCAAATAGTTGGATGATAGAACCATCTATGCACCAAACCTTAATAGTAAGAAATCTATTTTTATCCAGTATGATTCTGAACAATAGAAACCAGGTGTTAAGTGAACATTACCATCTATACTAACAAAAAGACAAGCGCTGCAATAAAGTGAAATCCTTATTTTTATTGCAAATATGCTTCCCACCTTTCTACATGTAGCACTTATAGTGCTGTAGTTCTCAAAACCACACAGAAGGGATTGAAAACTAACCAGTCACATTTTATAAAAGTGGTGGGTGTGGGTATTGTTGCTTAATCTTCTATAGAGAACATTGCTTCACTTGTTCTGTAACTGGTTGCTGAAATATGGAACCTATTGGAATATGTTTGGCAACCACACAATGAAATAGTTGGAATCACATTGGTCTGGTTTTGCTGTAAGTTTTCCTTGTAGTCTGCATGACATTGAGAATGGAAAATATCCTCCACATCTAGCAAGTAGAGTATGTAGAAATCTAAAGATATAAAGAGAGAGTAACAATTAGCAGGTATAAAGCACAAGTCTCTGACTCTAAATACATAGTACTTATTTGTGAAGAAACCACTTAATACTGCTGTAGATGCCCAAATGGTGTAGCAAATCTTACCCTAAATACTCACCTTTCACTGAAGAAAACCTCTGTATGTTTATTCTTGTGTTCAGATTTTGATGCTGTGAAGCAAAATGGATCATAAGTATATGATTAAAAGGAGCAAGATTTACAATACCTAGCTTTCACTAACAGTTATTTATTTGCATTTACTGTTTTCACAGCTACTAGAGTACATACAATAGGCCTTTGGCGCATCAAAGTATAGTAGAAGAAAATATCTATTTGCTGATAAAATTAGCCAAATTGCAGCTTTCATTTTTTTTTATTGGAAGTGGTGGGACTATTTACTAGAACTGTATTCTTGTATGATTTCAAGCCCTACAAGTTTGGCTAGTTTAGGAAACAAAGATTTTTCATTACTTATAGAGTAATGCAATATAATTGAAATGTTTTCCAAGTAAATTCATATGGATTGTAATTGTATGGATTGTAATTATAATTGTATGGATTGTAATGAAGGTAGAGTTAATCTGGGTCATCTTTTTCATGTTTTTCCCTTCCCCCACTTGTGCCCCTATTTCCCTTCTCCCTTAACTGTCTTGCTACCACTCTGTGTTCCCAAAGACTCTTTGGCATTCCACCATACATGGCTTACCTGTTCAAGATGCTTTGTCCTTTTATCCCAATTATAGGAGTAGTGTTGATGATAGACATTCATGTCTTAGGGTAAGGTAGCTTGGGAGTTCTCTGACAAATGTCAGCAGTATCCTCTGGGCAGGTTGATCTATTGTACAAAGTATTCTTCTGTATTTCTCATCATCACATAGCCCCTTAGTCAGTTGCAAATGTTTTATCATTCTCATTATCACACTGTTTCTCTCCCTTCTTCTCTCATATACCCAGACAAGAGCATACTCTAATATTTCAGCAAGATATCTTGTCTGGAGTTTATACACTGGTAAAGATACACTGGGATTGAAGGCAGAGTTAGTTGAAATCTTAACTGCACCATAGCAACATTGGAGTTCTGTCATGATTTTGTTTTTGATTTTGTCTCCATTAAATATAAGGGGACATTTCCAATCACACCAACCCCTTTATCAGTGTAATGCTATTAGGATGAAACACAGTTCCTCTTGCAGTATCCTATTGGCAGAACATCATAATAATAAGGATATGTTTATGTATTACCATTTGTACTTAGAAGAGTAAATCTCAAAATCAGTTGGCAAAGAAACTTTCATTAAATCCTACTTTTCCCACTGGCATGGCTACCATAGTGATGGGCATCTTAGTTAAGACTCCACTTGAAATTATTTTTACACAATTGTATTTTGTTAAGCTAAGGCCAGTGTAATTCCCTGTTAGATCCTGTGCCATTGTAAGCTGGAAGTTAGTTCTGAATGTTGTACTGCAGAACTCATTTTAAGTCCTTTGCTGTTCAACATATTTGTAAGCAATTTGATTAAAGGATTACTTTCTATGATTATCAAATTTGCTCATGACATGAACATGGGGAGACAGCAAACCTCTCAATACATCATACAAAGATTCAGGAAGATCCTGATAAACTCAAATAAGTAGCAAGAGCAGCAAGATAAAATTCATAACTACAAATCTAGAGTCTTATACCAAAATAGAAAAAAACTAAGTGTGCATAAGGGGGGTATGATACAGGCAGCAATATATATCAAAAGGATTTCGTAGATTACAAGCTGAACATGACCCAACAATGTTGTGTAGCTTCAAAAAAATGAAACAAGAAAAAGCAATCCCAAGCTGTATTAATAGAAGTATAATATCAGGATCAATATAAATCATAGTTCCTCTCTTCTGAATTAATCAGACTAGTACTAGAATACTCCATCCAGTTATTGGCACATATTTTAGAAAATATATGGTCAAACTAAAACATGCCCAATAGGAGCAACCAATATGATAAAAGGCTTGGAAAGCAAAAAAGAACAAATTATGAGGAGCAGGTGGAGGTTTTGCTATATTTAGCTTGAAGTAGTAAACACTTCAGAAACAAGGCAGATGTCATCAAATCTCTGAAAGGCAATCCTATCAGACAGAATTGTTTAGAGCTGTTCCAGAAAACAGGACAACCAAAAATTGGTTTAATTAGCAGGTTTTACTAGAACATCAAAAAAAGGGAAAGAATTGTTCAGTATGGTGGATTGTTTAAGCAGAGGTGTTTAAATAGAGGCTGGATTAGCAGCTGTAGGCAATGTTGTAGTACTACCATAGATCTGTACATCATCAGGAGGATGAATCTCCTCCAAGTTAACTTCCAACCTTCATAATACAAGTAGCATTTCATAGAGAATACAGACTATAGGAAATAATATCCAACTACTGAAGTCAAATGTTATAAGTGTGGCTGATAACAAATGCAATATAACATGCTTCACGTGGGCCAAGAAATTGTCAAAGTATCACCAGCATTCATTCATCCATCCATCCATCCATCCATCCATCCATCCATCCATTCATTCATTCATTCATTCATACAGAAATATTTTGCCATGGGACAAAACTCTATTAAGTAGATGTCTAGATATTTATTACATTTATATCTGACGACTTCTTCAGGAGTTCAAGGTAAACCATATATAACACTCCCTCTCTAATACTTCTCACAAGATCATGGGGAGTTTAGGCAGAAAAGGGCTGACACAAAGACACTCAGTAAGCTTCCATGGCTGCGAGTACTGTAATTTGAATCTAGGTCTCCCCAGTCTTCATTCAACATGTTCACCATTAACCCATATTGCTTTATTGAAGTCTTTCCAGTTATTAATTATTAAAATATTAATAATTTTTCATATTCTTTAAAAAGTTATAACCGTATAGACCAAAATGTTCACGGATACATATTGATGTAGCTACAGTTGAACACTACACTAATCCAAGGATTACTGAATAAATCAAAATGCTTGATTCACACAACGCTTTAAATCATAAACTAAACACCGTAATAAACACAATTTATTAAACCATGAAGTAGCCAATAATATTTTATCCTAGAATATTGTGCAAAGTCACACTGCATGTATTCAATTACAAACTATGCTTCAGGAAATGTATGAATTACAAAGCTGGGAAACAGTATAAATTGACCCTATATGTTTATTTAAAGCACAACTTTTAATGTTTGAATGTGATATTGAATTATCCACTTTTTCTTGGTATAAGCATATTTTTAATAAACATAGGATATATACTACATTCTATTAGATTATATGACTTCATCCCAATACCACCTCTCTGGTAGTTACCAATTCTTCCAAACATATGTAAGAAACTGTAAAATTGTCATCATTCAACATACTACTGATTGCTCTACTGGGAAGTCAAGCTGAACTTCATGTATGGTTGATTTTGTTTTACATAAATTGAATTCAGAGTGATTATTAACTAATTACATGAGCAATACATGGGATCAGTGCTGTATAACTGGTCAGTATAACTGACAATTGCAGTTATACATGAGATTTTATTCCTTTAAGAAACTCTTCGTCTCAAAAAAAAAAAAAACCAATGCACATCCTGAATCAGGACAAACTCAATCTTCCTTGGTACCCATCAATCTTCCTTGGTAGCTGTCATGAATCCAACAGCAATGATGAGAAATTACTGTTGTATCCAGATTTCTGATGCAGAAAAAAGACACGGAAATGTATCATATACATCAGAAACTCTAGAAAAGAAGTGCGACAGCAAGGCACCACTGTTGCTTCTGTTCCCCTTCTAGATTGTTCTGTTTGGGGGATAGTTCAATCGTTTCCAGAAGAAAATCCTTGAAACTGGATTTTGGAAAACCATGCTTCAGATTATTTTCATTTCAGGGGATTTAAACTAACCTGAAATAGTGACAAATCAACTAATTCCTTCAATAAATTCGAGAAAAGAAAATTCTGTATTCCTTGAAATCATTTGTAAGTACAGCTCTTTTTGATACCTTAATTATGAAGTCTTATTCATACTGTGATATTCAATAAGCTCAATGCCCATTAGAATGAAAAAGATGGGGATAAATCATAATAGCTGTTTTAAGTCTACTGCTGGACTTTCTTTCCTCAACCGTCCATGTCCAAATGCTCTCCAACTACCACTGGATAGTGTTGTTTTGTCTCATAAACATTAATATGCATGCTTTCTGTTTATAGCAGACAGTTTTATATGTTAAACCATCTACAAAAACAATTATTTTAGATTTCTTAGCAAACCTGAATTTTGAATAACTCTTGCATTATCCTTTTGGATGGATATTCAGTTTCCCTCCCATGCCCCATAAATTTACTCACTAGGGATCATTGGTAAATCGAGGAAGTCGTGGCTGAGGGAAACCATAAAGATGACAGTAGAGTACATCAAAGCAGTAGCAGCACATCTCCGCTGTCACGACTAGATTTTTGGTGCTGTTGGCAGTTCCATTAGGCCGGGCAAGTGGGCTCAATGCTCCTGAAGTGGGATTCATTCGAGTAATTGGAGAATTTCCAGGGCATAAAGTCAAATCTGAGACATTCTCCCTTCCACTGCCCCCATCTGCATGCTGGTGGTTCTGAAGAGGACCTGAACTAGAGACTGGCACAGTTGTGGCTTGATTCCCGTGACTATGTGTTCCACTTCCAGACAATTTGGGTTTCTTTACCCCACAACAGCCTGCTGCCAACTTGGGCTCAAGTGGAGGAACACAGCGTCTTTTTCCCATCCTGATTCAGCACCTACTGTCTGAAGCACTGTAGAACCCTGATAAAACACACAATATGCAATATATGTCATTTCATTAATGAAAAAATATATGACAAAGTACTTTTTTCAGTAATAAAACAGCGTAGTTCATATTATAACATACATATTATACAAGAAAACTGGCAAAGGCAAAAATTAAACAGAAACAAACTGAGACTATATGACATCAAAAGTTACTTTAAAAATGTATCAGCAATGCAAGACTAATCAGAAAATGCTAGACTACCATCTGATGTAGTCCTCAAATTATGACAGCAATTTGGACCAGGATTGCTGTCGCGAAGTAATGTGGTCATAAAGTGTGGTGTCATATGAACATATCACATATCACAGGCAATCCTGGTTACCACTGTAATACCGAGATATGCTAGTTGCTAAGAGGAAAATGGCAGACGTTCTATGGAAGGCGTATGGGAGTGACACAGAGGAGGGGGGTGTTGCAGGTGGTCTAGAAGCAAGGGAAGGCCGATGCAGGCTATGCAAGTTAAGGGAGATAGGAGAGGAGCTTTCAAGAGTGACACTTCAACTAATATCTTGTCTGAAGTACAAAACTGTTGTTTTGAAGACATCTTGGCTGCTTGAGGGCTTTGGAAATATTCCAAGCTGAAACCAGAATGAGTTCTAAAATGCTTGAAACCACATGTTTCATACTTGAAATGGGACATATTGTGAACTTTGAAAATTCTGCAGATCTCTACTTTCTTTTGGAAATAATAGTCAGAGAAACCCAAGAATGATATTTCTTCTTGGTTAGACTTCTGTTCCTATTAAAAAATATTCTGGATCAAGACAGATAGTTATCCATACATGCTATTTATTAGGACAAAAACATTTTTCCTTCTTTGCAGTCACCCTGCATGGTCTTCTAGAAACAAAATGGCCCTATCTTGTTATCTTTATATTTAATAAGTGCATCATCCATTCTTGGAAGTGTTATTTCCTCAGTTATAATTGGGCAATTTGTGCAATGTGGTATAAGTGATCCCTAATGATTCTGATCAGGGAATCCCAAATGATAACATAGATACTTCAATCTCTGGCAGAAGAACTGTTTCTGCAGCATAACTAGCTTTATTTCAAATTGTAAAGTGAGCAGAAAAACAGTCTTAGCTGTAGGGCTCAAACTTTGAACAAGATTGAAACAAATGGTTACCCAGATTGTGATAAGGATATGCAAAATTTGTAAAAATATTTAAAAATGTTCAATTACATATTTTCCACTGGCAGCTAAATATGCTGAGTAAAACTTCAGCATGCAATATATGTTTATGCTAAATTGATATTGTTTACAACTATGTGAAGGAACTGTATACTAATACTGTGTGCAAAAGCTCTAAAATGTGTATACAACATGCAGGTATTTAACACAATACTTCAAGTTAAATGTTTGTAAATATCAGCCTCCAAAAAATTAAGAATTAAGTACCTATTCAGTTCCTTTTTAGAGAGAAAGAAAATAAGAGGAAAAAGTTATATAGCTAGAAGATAACCTTCCTACTTTGCTGGAGTGTGGAACAGCAGCAGCTGTCACAACTTCATCACCATTTACAGCAGCTGTCACAAATCATCACCATTTACAAGCTATTTGCTTTTTTATACTAAAAAGCTTTTGTATATTAGGCTTCAGATAAATGCTTACTGAAAGCAGAAACCTTGTACTGCCAAGGGGGGAAGTGGACAGGTGGAAAGGGAAGCTATTTTATTTCTGGAATGAATTTCCTTTTCTCACGGCCCATTCCTGTTTCCAAATCTGAAAAGAAAGAAATAAAACCTATAAATTTTTAGATGTAGTTGAATACCAGTATACTGTTACACTGTCAACAGACTTGCAAAAGTGACTAAAAATACATGATAAAATATTTCCTATATGAGGGAATTTTTTTCCTTGTCTCCCTTCCCCATTCATCTTTCTTATATTTCACTCTTGAAGCCTTTATTTAAATACATTTTATATTACAAATAAAATGTACACGCACACACAAATACATACATACACTTATTCTTTTAAAGTAACTTTATCTCAGTGTCTGGAACAAATTTTATTTAATATATAGCTATATGGGGGGTACTGTAGAAAAAAAATGAGCAAAATAAAGTAGAATAACACAAATTATTAGAAATATCTAAAAACAAGGAGGGACAAGGACCTTATCACTGAACTATGTAACACTAGTGGAACAAAAAAGATTAGCATTTGCACAAGAAAGTGACCTGGAACAACAAAAGTCATTATTAGAGCAATGTCTGTAGAGGAAATCAAAGAGTTTTCTGAAAATCCTCAGCATATTTTTGCAACATTCAAGTTGTGAATTTTACTTCTAATTAAGGGCCCAATTATATGCATACTTAAATTCCCCTCGATTCCCTCCCGAAGTAAAAAAAAAAAAGAAAAAAAGAAAAAAGGGTAGAATATTGTGAATGAGTTTAGCTGCAATTCTCAGAACATATCAGGGACTCTCGTCCTGCTGTGAGGCAGGTTCCTGTATAGAGGCACCACAGCATATACAGTACAGTACAGAGCAAGGAACGACCTGGATTATTTTAGCAACCGCAAAAATAAAAAATAAAAATAAATCTAATTTGGATTCACTCTTCATTCATACAATTTCCCAACACCATGCTATGTAATTTAACGTGACAGGACAGCAGCAAGCAAAAGGAAGCTTGCCCAAGTCACCCGGTGAGCTCGATCCGCTTCAACCCGGGGCGTTTTGAGCCTTCGTGGGGCGAAGGACCTGGCAATCCAATAGGCTCAAGACCCCCGGACCCTAAAGCGAAGTCGCCGAGCAGAACAAACGGGAGGGGGCCCCGCTGGCCTGGCAGGAAAGGGAGGCAGAAAGGAAAAGCTCCCCAGATCGCCGACAGGCCAGGAGACAGTCGGACAGGGAGCTTCGCAAGGAGGTCTGAAGCTTCGCCTGCGGGGGAAGAGGCGAGGCTGGCGGTCTGCGGTGAGATCTGAGGAGAGCCGAAAGGCTGGCTATACTCTGCCTGCTTTCCCCCCGCCCCCCCCCCCTCCTCTCCCTCCTCCAGGGACGGGGCTGCCCAAAAAAGAGCCCGGCACGGCGCACCTTTTCTTTCCTTGACGCGAAGACAGTTCCCTACTCCAGTTACTTTTCAACCTAACCACCGCCGTCGCCACCACCACCGCCGCCGCCACCGCCGCTCCTCCTGCTCTTGCCTCCCCGCCGCCGCCACCTCTACTACCCCGCGCTTCATGGAGCCATGGGCCGGGGCGGGCGAGAGCTGGAGAAGCGGACCCAGCGGGGCAGGGGAAGGGAGGACAAGACAGGCCCGTGGGAAAGAACCGCACAGCAGAATCGGGCGAGGAAGCGCGGAGTGGCCGCCGGCTAATCAGAGCTGAAGCAAGGCAGGAGAGCCCAGGTCCTCCACCTTCCCGGCGGCCCTTTCTTTTGAGTGTGAGGTAATGGGAGAGGAATGTGCACACCGACCTCCCATCGGCCCCATGAAAACCATAGACAGAGCGAGGACAGTTTCTCCAAAAAGAACCATAGATTACAGGAACTTCCACCCGCCGCATCGGGAGCCGTTAAAAAGGTCACGTGAGAAGACCTGGCGACTATAGAGAACGAAGGGAGGTGGAGACGCTCGTCTTTTTAACGGATAACTAGAGTTGACTGCGTATGCTATGAGGCTTTCCTTTGGCATTTCCTCTAAAGGCTGTTTTGTCGGTCCACCGGTAAAAACTGGCAGCCTCAAGATGATCAGGACAAGTTTGCGAAGTCTTTAACGGCACGTAAGCGAAGAAAATGGGTCGTGAAAACGATTTCGGGACAACCGTTCAATGTTTAGAAGCTCTGGCCTCTTTTGCACTCGTTTAGCTAATGATGGGATTCAAATATCTATCTATCTATCTATCTATCTATCTATCTATCTATCTATCTAT
>BLBF01000053.1:9759560-9790792 GCA_015471245.1 Laticauda colubrina
TATCTATCTATCTATCTATCTATCTATCTATCTATCTATCTATCTATCTATCTATCTATCTATCTATCTATCTATCTAGTATTGCAACTTAAAAACGCTCGGCTCTATCGATCAGTGGTAGGCAATTTTTAATTCTATCACATAAACTAGAAACGCATTACTTTTCAGCCCAAAGTCTCACCACTTCAAGTGCACTCTTTAAAAAAAAAGAAAGAAAGAAACCAAACTACTGATGTAGAAGCTCCATATGTCTTTCCTGTATATGGCCAATGTTTTATGGGAGGAAGATTGACTGCGGTTAAAAAGCATTATGTACACCTCAAAGTGGGATTTTTTTTTTTCCAATCGTGCAACAATCTCTTTTGGACTTCTTCAGAAATTTTACAACATATACATTACAGGTAATGTATAGCTACAGTTTAGCTGATTGTAGAAAGAAAGATGAATGAAATGGAAGAGAAGTTTTTGTAGCTTTGAAATACCTCACTTTCCACAAAACTGTTACTGGCTGCTAATCTCAGCTTCTTATTGGCAATATTTCAAAACAGGTCAGCCAATAAACTGTATTAAGATTTACATAATACTGCATCTAAGTATATAGATTATTATTATTGTCATACAGAAGAGTACGTGATACTCTTCTATTTAAGACTTGTTATCCAGGTACTTGTGACTTTTTGTGATCTGATGAATATTGTTTTGCAAGGACTGTTTGTACATGTTTGGGTGATTGGTGACATTATTTAACGACTTTTTCTTCCTGTCAACTTTTTTCAATTGTCTTCAGTTTTTTTGAAATACATGAAATAAACTTATTGCATTTGTTAACCAGAACAAGAGAACTAGAATTCAAATATCTAAAAACATAATTGATAATACCAGAATAATTAGGAAAGTTATATAAAAACAAATAATTTTGATTAAAAGATAAAATACGAAATGCATGTTCAGGCTACACATACAGAACCAAGGAGAAAAATTAAAATTTGCAGTCTAGTTAATATAAACTTTAAAATAACAATATAAAACAAATACTTCAGTTTTTCTGAAAACCAGGTTTTCTTCCAATAAGTTTAGCTTCAGTCTTCTTCTAATGAGGAGTCTGATTTTATTTCAGTTTTTGCTCTTTTTGTGATCTCAATTTTCTCTAGAGATACAACTGACATCATTTTTTCTTGATTCAGATTTTCAAATAGTCCAACTTTCACAGTCATATACAATTGGAAAAACCATTTATGTGCGACCTTTGCTGGCATGTCTTTGCGCTTTAACTTTTAAAATCAAAATTTAAAGACTCAAGATAAATTTAATTAAACAAGGATTAAGTAAGTGTCTTTTTTTGCAGATAATTAAATCAGCTATTTTCATGAAGGTGCTGACAGTACTACACATTTTTACTGAGATTACGTTCAGCTGAAAGTTATAGAAACTTCCTTTAGTAAGTATGCTTAAGGCTGCAGGTTTAAATGACAAATATAATTGTATTGTATTGGCAGATTGAATTGTAGAGCAGGCAAAATCTACTGCAGATGTTTGTGACACAGCATTTTAAGGAGAAGTTTTCATATTTTGCATTGCTAGGATAGCCTAAAATGATAAACAGTAAAGCTTGATTGCTGTAGGTAAAGGTTGCAATACCCATACCCAGTACTCCTGTTTGAAAAAAACGACACAAAGCTGGAGGCTTTGAGTGAAACCACAGCATACCAGAACATAAGAAAAAATTAGGCATCCTGATTCAAGAGGCAATTTTGGGAAAAAGTAAAGCATTCATAGGCTGGCAAAAAGCCATCATATATTGTTTTTCATGTATTTTATACCTCCTGTGTATTTCTGAAGAAGACAGCTTGCTATTCTTGCAACTCTGCTCCGAGGATTATGGATTTGGGACAAACTGAGGTTTCTGGGGACAATCCACAGGTCAGTCAGTCATCTTCTCCCTTCCTTCTCCATGTAAATTGTTCCTTCTTTAGGGACGGCTTTCTGTCTCAGAAGCATTTCATCCTCCTTTGCAGCCTGTCTACCTGACTAAACATATGATAATGGGAGGGAAATAAATGCACTTCCTTTGAATATGTGCAGTCTAGTAGGCTTCTCTCCAAATAATTTACTGTATCCTTAATAATATTGCCCCTAAAGTTCAAGGCTAGACTGTGACTAAGCCTGCAAGTTCATCTGCAGGGTTAAAGCTTGTAGTGGACATGACCCCAAAAAATAGGGAATACTGGCCAGGAGACAGACCACCTAGTTTTAGTTAAATTGGGAAATGGTCCAGTAGGTTCAACTAGTTGTTATCTCAGTTATCTCAGAATGTTATCTCAGTGGGGTTCTCTTACTTTCAAAGCTCCCTTTCCATTTTTGAAATGGGCATATATTATCTACCACTAGAAGGTTGGGACAGCATGGCTAAAAGTTGTTTTTTTCATGAATGGTATAGAAATTCTTTGTCCCCCCTACAGCAGAATTGAATCTATCTGCAACTGGCTTGCCCTTCTCTGGCAAGAGTAGAGCAATTTTGCAAGTAGGGTTCTCCCCAGACCCAAAATTCTGCAAAAAAATTGATCTTACTCAGATAAAATTCTCATAGATGCTTCTGTTGGCAAGTCTTTCCAAATGTGTGATTTCACCTCAGATTAGCTAATGGTACTCACGGGGATTATGAGAACCATTGAATTATTAGAAAAATAGAGCAAAGAATTCCCAGGTTGACTGCTAGTGAATGCATGGCTGTGTCTTTTGTGTTTCCTTGACATCAGTATGGGTGTGATTTGTGTGATCATCCCAGTACTTATTAGATCTGATCCTCTTTAATAATATAATTATTACTGTTATATAGATAAAACCTTAAAAAGTCTGATTTTATGTATAAAATACTGAATCTTATAGAATATTGCTTCTAAGTACACAGAATTGCATTGTCACGTAGAAAAAAAAAAAAGGATTTTGAACCCGGCAACATTTGCAGACCAGAATCTTAGTAACTTTGCAGAATTACTTAACTCATTTTTGATAAATTTAGTTGCTTATTAGAATTAGGAAGATATGGCAACACAAAATTCTTAGTTTTTCCTTTTTCTTTTACATAAAAATTGTGAAATCAAATGTAATTTTTGATTTCATATAAAAAAGAGGTCAAGAAACCCTTGATGCTATCCTAGAATACAAATACTCTGGAGCTATAGGGATGGGTAGTATGCTATAGAATCCATCAGGTTTATTGTATATTGACTCACAACATATACTCACAGCTGACAACATATAAAAAGGTCTTCATTGTTGTTCATTGTTAATTGAGAAAGCTTGTACATGAGGAGAAATCTCCAGTTTAAGGTTCTTGTTCTATAATTGCCCTTTTAGAGCTAATGGATGGTTTGAAAATTTGGCTTCGGGAATTTATTATATGATTACATGGTCTTTTCTACACTAATGCAAATGGACTGTATTTTGGAATAGCTCTAAATGTTTGCATAGAAATAAATGCATTCATAAGCTGTACCTCAACTTTTAACTGTCACAGCTGCTACACAAACTCTCATACGAGTGCAGGCAAAAATCCTTATACCAGATCAGTCCATTACAAAGAAAATACCCATCTTGTGCAAAAGAGCGGTATCTAAATTTTACATCATGCAGGCAGGAAATATGAGGCATAAGAATTTGAACTTTTATCCCATTAGAGTTTGTGTTTGCTATAGAGCAGTCATTGGGATTTTTGTAGCACCTTTGTTAATTTTGCTGCAATAAATCTACTTAGGGTCCTTGAAAAATCTGTTCTTTCAGTTGCTTTCCCAGCTGAGCTGGCAAAAAGTGCAATTGTTTTCTAAGTAGAACACTAGAATTGTGTAACTGTAACAGAATAATGTAGCACTTAAATTGTTACATTTTCAAAAGTCTTCATTGGCTTTTTAGTGTTGAATCTGCAACAATGAGGGCAGGCACATTATTGACAATAGGGAATCATATTTAACAACAGCGTGTTCCATAGCAGATGGGGTTGCTTTAGAGAATTTTTCATTTTATGAGCTTTAGAGGGGGAAGTTTTTAAATGATGTCAAAGTGCCACAAAATTTTTATGATACAGTGTTGTCAATTTTTGGATTTGAAATTGGAGAAATTTTTAGAGCTATAAAGATATTTGCGGCCTCACTGATCTGTGAGCTTGCTAATTTACTCAGTAGGAGTTGACATGGTTTTGTTATCCATATAAACATTTTCCGTATGTCCATTTTGATGTTACTTTTCTTGCCTGATATTCAATTTTATTGGTACATAAGTTAGAAATAGTAAGAGTTGTGTGTGTTGGGGGTTTTGGTCTCTCTTTCTGACTAAAAATTGGAGCAACCTGAAGCTTAGGAAGAATTAAAAGTTAAATACAGAAGTACAGAATGATAATTTTGGATTACCTGAATGAGACTGGATCATGAGCATAATGAGAAACTCTGATAAAACTATACATACATATTAAACTGACCTTTGTTTAATAATGGCATAATCTTCCTATACTGTGCAGTCCTAATTGAAATCAAAAGCAGGATTTATATAAAGTTTGGATTCTTATTCTTTCTGTCAGAATGACAAATTTATACAATCTGGATATCTTTATCTTATTAGCATACTAACTATAAGATTAGATTAAAAGAATTATTGGCTTCTAAAATCATCAAAATACCTGTAATCTTGATGGATTAAGAATATTATCATTGTTCTTAACAGCTTGGAAGGGAAATATATACTTTAATATAGGCTTTTCTCTTTCCCATTTCCATTTTTCCACACAATTATAACCATTATTCTTATACAAAATCCTCCAAATCCTTTATTTACGTTTTCAGATGTTATATAACACAATTGTATGCAATATAATGAACAGCATCACACCAGCTACAGAAAGAACTGTGCTGTATTTGAAAACAATATCCTGGAGCACCAACATGGGCACAGCACAAAATTCACAACACTACAAATAACTTTGAAATGTATTTTAAAAATAGACAGCTAGAGACTGCAGAACCACTTACGATTCTAAACATAGCAGAATTGCCAGTGCAAGGACACTGGTTTATGAAGGCTATTTCAGCCACTGCAAGTTCATAAGGAGCCTGAATGGGCAGGGCTTAGCGGAAGTAGTGTCATCTCAACTTTTTCTAATTTATGACAATTTGCTTCAAGACAGATGGCTCTTGAGGTCTGTTGCAGGAATCCATTGTACAAATCAGTGAAGTAATGTCTAAAACTGTAAGATGAAAAGAAAGGGACTATCACACCTGTGTCAATGGTTCCAATTAGTAGGCACTGGGACATATCAAGAGAGCTAAACAAAATGAGACTGAAGAGTTTAAACAGGGACGAGCCTGAGAAAAATCTTTGTTCATCGACAGATTATTAATAGTCTCTTAAGGTCACTGGGTTCCATGTTTTAATTCTTCATCCTTCTTGTCTTTTTTACTTAAATGTTGCTTCTTACAAGAAACCTCCAACAAAAGAACCTTAAAACTGTTCTGTACATGGTTTGTTTTCAGTCCTTTTAGTTTTGTTTCTAAACTTTTTCTTTTCTCTTCAATTTGGATACCTTCTTGACAGTTCCGTTTTTGTTAAGGAGCTTCAGAACACGCTCTTTGTGATCTAAGACCTTTAGCATGGATTCTCGAGCCTCATTTATTTGATCCATTACAAGTTTACATCTCTGCATATTTCCCTGAAATACAACAATGAATTTAAAATGTTAATACTTCAACGTATTGTATTTTATCTTCAATAAACTTCATACCAAAAAGTACAGAAGCTGAAGAACTGAAGTATTAGTATAGCATATCAGAAGGGACCATTCAGAACATGTAAGTTCTGAACAAGTTCTCATGTAACTCTCCTCCCCAGTTCTTGCTGACAGTTTTCTGATACAGCTGGTTTCTACAGAAAATTTGAAAATTATTGCACACAACAAAAGTGAGATTAATGATAAGGTAAATAATGGCAGGTATTGTATAGGGAACCACATGCCAACAACATAATTCTGACTCTCAAATCCATGTCTCCTTCCCCACTCTGCTTTTCATGAAAATGAAATTTCAGATGTATTTATGCAGAGCCTAGGGAACTTCAGTCGAAAATGATTATCTTTCTTATTTTAAAGTGTAGGTGAAAGATTCAATGGTGTTTAACAGGAAATTGACATCAGAAAGGGGAAAGGGTAGCCTGAACATAAATATATACCACAAAAACTATGTAATAGTTTAGCATACACAAATTTATGGACGTATTATGTAATGCCAGCTTTGAATGCAATATTGTCTGATAGAAATAATTTAAAATGGGTTGATAACAGGTTCTAATATCAGGGCCGAAAAAACAGACTTGATAATACCAAATTATTTCTTTATAATTTTCAGTTGAGTACAGGAAGCTTTATTTTTCAGATATTAAACATCTATTTATACAAAATATGTTCAGTTTTGATTTACAGTCCAGGAAATATGAATTAAATCAGTTTGCTAAGAAAAAAGGGACCAAATAAAAATCTTCAATTTACTTATTGTATGGATTAGCTTTCTTTTACAGTTGTTTCATCTAAAAAAACAAGGCTTTATTCTGCAGCTACAGCTGAGGCCAAAGAAAATTAGTAAAATAAATACAACTCACCTGTATCAATTCATTTATTTGATGCAAATCATCATCAGTTGCTGCCTTTTTCTTGGGGATAATGCCTTCTTGTAAGGAAGTGAGTCGCTCATAAACATCATGTTCCAGATTAGTCTATAAAGTATTAAAATTTGACAATATCTAAGCTTCATACTCTTTCATAACATGGAGTATAAAATTAGAAATTCTAATTCAGTGTTTATCTGATTTCAACATATTCAGTATAATTTCACTGCTTTCAGAACAGCAGCAAAGTCTTGATATTGATAATGTGACATCAATATGTTTCAAAGAGGAAGAAGGAACACCCTAATTCACTGAATGGGAAAACAAATTCTAACTGCCTACAGTGTACAAACATTATACCATCCTTCCATATAGGCCCAAACCTTCTCCTGTGCTTTTAGTTCTTAATTGTCATATAACGACCACTTAGTGCTTAGATTAAAATCTTGATTCGGTCTAAAGCGTCATATACTTTTAAAAAACCAACAGTTGTCTATGTATAACTACACATCTTGGTTTTCCTTTCTACACTTCTGGAATATAAAGACTTGGCACTAAGCCTAAGCACTTACCTCTCTTGCGGTAGGGACAACCAGGAGGAATATACAATAATGTGGCCTCAGATCAGTGGCTCCATATCACTTCTTTAAACCAGTGCACCCCGAGTAAGTTTTGAACATTTGAACAAAATGTATCAGTATGCCTGACTTAAAATCTCCCTTACTGAAGGTTTAGGTTTATGTGATACAAATTTATCTGCATAATTTTTGAAGAGATAGTTGTGGCAGTTTGTGGTAATTTCTATTTGTAATTTTTCCTAAACTGTTCTGGAATGATTTTATACAGAATCAATATGACTTTTCCACTTACCAGCTGTAATAACTGTGCTGCACAGAGATGGACTTTCCACCCTTGTGCACGGCAAGATACCCCTTTCTGATTAGCTATCTCTTGTAGCATAGCTTTCTTCTCTTCTAGAAGAAATGAGAGATGAGAAGGAAGCAAATGATCACGCAAAAAAAAAGTAATTTATTTTTACAGAATAAAAAGACACAAACTGTTTAGTAGAAGTATGTATAATTTATCGCATTGATTACATAATGGACAACTTCAGTTATTGAAATTGGACAGCCTTAAAAATCAAATTCTGATTTCAGTATGTGAAGATGTTTAAACAAAAGCAAAGCCTCTATTCAGATGAAATGAATGAGAAAGTTATTTCAATCTAGGTGGTAATTTTTAGCTAGGGAATGTCGATTTCTTAGGATGAAGAATGGTAAGAAAGGTAATGGATCTGAACTGAAAGATGAATCAAAAAAGTTGTTAAGAAGAGAAAGATAGCAGAGTTGGACAGAAAATAACACTGCTTTATGGCAGTGGACAAGGTTGGCAGAATCATGTGACACTTAGACAAAGAATAACTTCATTGTCACTTTAAATGTACACCAATCGACATACATTAAATTTTGTTGCATACTGCTCTCAAAGGGTCACCACCTCCAATATACACTGGAAGATCATGTATACTGGGAGGAGCATCTGGAGATCTGAAATGTGGGCTTCTTCACTCAGAGCTGCTGTGGCTGGAGCTGCTGTGAATGCTGCTGTTTGGTAATCAATAAATTAATGGATACCTAGATAGACTGCAGTTAAAATTAAAAGACCCTAAAATGAGTGGAAGAAATTTGGTTACAACAAATGAGAGCATGATCACAAAACAATAATGGCTAAAGAAAGGAAGACATGGAATAGCAACTTAACAGTGGTAGTAGATTGAATTAAATGAAAGACAGAAAATAATCAAGATGATTAGACTGGAGGAGTGAATTATGAATGGAGTGAATTGTGAGTGGAGCATGAGATAAATTATCTCACTCCCCAAGAAGAAAGGATAGCAACAGAATTCTGAAACACTTTGCCTGGGTGAGAACAAGAGAAATGGGAGATGAGATGACAAGGAGAAGACTAGTATAAAACATCTATGAGTGGGTTAATGGAAGGTGGAAAGTTGAATAATTGGTCATGCTTTTGGATGATCTTTGGTGTGGGTTGGTGGTTATGTATCCATCCTTGTTTAACTTGGCCTCTTTGCAGATGCCATCAACTCAGAGGATTGGGGGTAGACAAGAATTTTGTGCTGATTCCATTTTTCCAGGGTTGATTGCAGTTAGTGGTGATTGGGGAGGAGTGGGTGGGCTACAGGGATTTGTGCTCTTGCTTCTCTTATTCAACAGCAAACTGCTGGATGAGATTATCTGCCACCAAGGGGTGAAATATCAGAATGCTGAATATATTCAATTGTGTACCTGCCTCGGGTGAATTAAGCAATGCTATGTGTGTTTTATCCTGGTGCTTGGAGATTGTAAGGGTCTGGATAGGGATCAGCAGGCTTCAACTTAAACCTGGCAAGAATGAGTGGCTTTGAGTTTTAGGGCCTTCTACTTCTAGGACTATGCCATCTTTGGTGCTGGATGGGGTTACATTGCCCCAGACTGTGTGCAATCTGCGGATCTTCCTAGACTCACGACTCCTACTTGATGAGTAGATGGCAATCGTGGTTAGGTAATTCTTTGCACAACTTCTGTACTAATTAATGCTAGCCCTCGATTGTGAGGGCTCACCTTAAAGAGCATCTGGAAAATTCAAGCTGTGGAAAATACAACAGTGTGAGCAGTTATACGTATTTCTGGCAGAACATGTTACACCCTGCTTTACAAGCTCCATTGATTACCAGTTTGCTTCCAGGCCCAATTCAAGTGCTGGTTTTGACTTTTAAAGCCCTACATGGCATGCACTGGGTCATTGGTTGATGGTTTCTACTCCTAGGATGCTGCTGCTGGACAATTTCTATCTGCTGTTCCTAGAGTTAGAATTGGAGGTAACTCAATATTACAGGCCTACCTAATGTGCTGCACGAAGCCTGCTAAACACCCCTGTTGACCCATTGACATTTTTTAAAAAGATCAATAAATTTGCATCCTCACTGCTTTTAAAGGCAGCTGCTAAGCGCCTCCAAATCCAGTGCTGTCACTTCTCTGTTAGTTGGGAAACTTCTGATCACTGCACTGGGTATTTTTAATATATTAGTGTGATTCTTTCCCTTCTACAGATTGTGCAAGCCTGCATAACAAGGTGGATATAACTTGTTATATCTACTTAAAACTTCACAGTAGAGATACAGGATCTGTTCATATATTCTGATGAAGTTGAAAACATGGGAAATTCCAAACAATCTGGAGAGCGATAGTGTTGGGAGACTTATCAATCTCTGGAGTATAGAGATGATTAGAGCTTTTGATAGTTACCTTGTGCCCTCATTATTTCCAGACTGAATTTCTCTAATTTGTTATACACGGGCTTGTTAGAAACTTTGGCTGATACAAATTCAAGCTTGTAATAACCTATAAAATGCCATGTTTTGGCATATTTGTGAGGCTACTTGTTCTATGTAGAATTTCCTGGCAAAGAATTCATACTGAGTTTCTATTTCCTGTATACCAGAATTCCCTTAACATGAATATCCCCAGCAATAAGACTGCTATTAACCAACATAATACTTGCTAAGACCTGGTTATTAGACAGGCATTTAACAAATGAAAAACTGATAAAAAATGTATTTGGAGTGTGTATTGGCACTGGTTACTATTATTAATAGCGAGTTCTATTAGAGAAATATAATTGCTTTAGGGCAATAGGCACACTATACATGTAAAGGTCATACCTTGTGATCCAAATATGTAATGCAGTGTAAACAAGTGTCTGTGGTTTTTTCCCCTGACAATTTATTCATGTATAAATAAATTCTATTCATGTATAAATAATTATACAATAATCATGTATAAATAAATTCTATTCATGTATAAATAAATTTATATAATTTATTCAAGAAAAAACATGTAACTGTTGCAAAGCTCTAAAGACGCACTTTCAGCTCAGATATGTTCTAATAATTATGTTAGATTAAAAAAAGATATAGTAAGAGACTGTACTTTCTTAAAATAAATGGATGGCATTGGCCAAGGACCATCAGGTTTATGGTTTAGGACAGCTGTGGATTTTAGTGAAATAAGTGCATTAACTATTGTGGATGAGACACCGTATTATTTTAATGCTACTATGAATTTCAGAGGAATAATGTCAGGAGTTGCTGAGGTACAAAAAAGAGTAAGACTATTGAAAATTACTGTACCTAATAGCAACTGGAGAAGTGATGTAGATTGTGTTATATTGTTGAAATGTTATATACTTTTAAATAGGCTTTTGCATGCATTGTTGATGACTAATACACCATTTCACACCATGAAAATGTGTAGTGGAAGACATACCTTTTACTCTGACATCGCTGTAGCGCTGGAAATGATGATAGGCTGCTTTCCATGGATTGCGATAGTGACGGAGCAGAGTTATGGGTGGTCTTGGACGTACAGGCACATACCTCACTCCTTCTTCATCTAAAAAAAATTAAAAGTAACCATTCAAGCTTCACTGAGAAGTTTGTATTCTAAACTACAAAAAATGAATGTAATCCTTTGACTGACTTTTAAAGCAGAGGTGAGTTCTGCTTTGTTTAGTGCTAATTCTAGCATTAATCTGGGGAAAATATTTAATTTGTTTTTAGAAATAAAGAAGCTCTTCCTGTTCCCCTTCTCCTGAAATGTGGTATTTGGGTGGCTGGATAGATACAGTTTTGAGAGATGACTAACTACGAATTAAAAGTTTCCTTTCTGAATTCAAATAATCACCTATATATTCTTTTGGAGGTGATTTGCGCTTTTCTGCCTTTATCAGCAAGCTTTTGGTAGTGGATTTCTCATCATCCGTGCTATTCGTCTCCATCATATCCCCTTCCTCTGTAGAGATGATGTGTTGCTGCTTACGTGGTTTTTTCCTTGGGGAAGCACCTGGCGGCAAGTCACTTTGGGGTACTGTAAGATTGTTGGCCAGCAATGTAACAGACGGAGATACAGTATTTGTGCTCAGTGGAGGAACTGCTAGAAAGGAAAGAGAAACATGTTTAAGACATTTCATAGTTAGGGTTTAGGAAACACTCCAAATTTTTCTGGCTTTTTCTTTCAGAAAATGCAGTGTGTTGCATCACTTGTTCTATTCCTAATATGCATTTATATGACAGACACTTTAGAATATTCTGCAAAATTATTCTCCCAAATGACTTAAAGGCCTTTCAATAGTATGTCTCCCTATTGGGGGTTATTTTCAAGAGTTTGGCCTTTGTATTAAGAAACCAAACAATTAACCTTTTTGATAACATAATTTGAGAAACATATAGTAAGTAGGAAAATTTCAAGCCTCATAAATACAATAAAATATTGATAATATTTGATACTTAAAGATGGGGTAATTTAAGACAAAATTCTTTTCTGTAAAAAAAAAAAAAAGCGTAAGGCCTTCAAACTTTACTAATGAGGTGCTTCATAATGATCAATTTTTCTTTTATCTTGAACACAAAACAATGATTTGCTTATTTAATCAAATTATATAGCCCATCCATCTTCCTCTAAAAGGGAAACAGAGTTTAGTTGAAGCCTATTGTTCCCCATCTATTTTTGAAAACAGAAGAGGCTTCTTGGATGAGAAGGGGAACCAGGAAAGTCCAGTTGCCTTTTGGAAAAAGCATCTTGGGAAGATCTAGATAATCAACTTCCTCCAAAGTTCTCTGGAATAAGTTGCTCAACAATTGCCTCTATCACCAAGTTCACAGTGCTGAGGCCTGGTCCACTTTTGGGAGTGAAATAGGTTCAAACAATTTATAGATAACTGGGCAAGATACCACCCCAAATATCTCTGGGTTTGTGACAATGCAAGTGTCCAACAGGGAATGGATCCAAGCATCTTTACCTGACAGAAATTCTGCAAATACTTCCATGCGGTACCTCTCTTATCCAGGAGGCCTTGGGTCAGCTGAAGAGGTGGTGTAGTTTGCAGTTGAAATAAGGGCAGATATGTACTGGTGCTTTGCTACCCATACCACCATGAGGTAGACTTTAATAGCAGCTCTAATCTATGTTTGGTTGAGTTCACCCTTATTCATGTCTTTTTGTTGCACAAATGTAACACTTTTAACAGATACTCCAATGACAGGCAACCACAGTATTTATGTAGGAAATTTCCCCAAGTTTTCAGTGATATGCTAATTTTTGTTTATACAGCAATTTATAAACTTCTTTATATAATGATATAGAAAATCAAAACAATTAAAATGAAACAAGTCTTTTCACCATTATTTACTCTGGGTGGCACATATTAAATCAATTTGAAACAAGTGCTCAAGTTGGTTTTCCTAAATGATTCTAATCTCTCTTTTATAATTATTTAAACAAGTCTAAATGTTTTCAAAGTAGACTGGAGAATCATTTTACTGGGATGATATAAGACTCCTTCTGTAAGCACCACTAGATCTCTAAGATCACTTCCATCCCTATGATTCTGTAAATCAAAACAAAACCCCCAAAAACCACCTTACCTGAAACTGGTCTCATTATATCCAGAGGTTCCACTTCTTCTTTTATTTTTATCTCTGGTACAACAGGACCCAGTACTGTAGACAGGATACCACTTATGGTTGATGGAGGTGGAGGAACAGTTACAACTGTGGCTGAAGTCGGTGGAGGAGCTGGAAGTGTTCCTGGAATGCTTGATAGAGCAGTTGTGGGCTGCAAAGGTGGACTAGCTGCTGTGATGATTGTTGGAATGGCAGACTGTGGCTGTTGAGAAGTAGGGACTGAGACAGGAGGTTGCTCATTGCTCTGTATGGATACTGCCTCCACAGACACTGTTACAGGAGTGGCCATTGACACATGAATTTCTGGCTTAGGTTTAACACTAAACAAAACACACAATTAAACACAAAACACAAAATTAAAAAATTAGACTCTTTCTTCAAGATCCTACAACAATAAACTTACAATAGTATAGTGAAACAAGCAGAGCCATATATATTCAGGAATTAAATGACCATGAACCCACTGCAAATTTTGAAGCCTTCCCCAGCACATGTTCTGTGTTTTTCTCTCGTTAAGAACCTCCTAATCTCAGCTTCTACTTTCTGCTGAAAGAGGAGCGATGAATCCAGGAGCACCTCCTTGGGGAAATGCAACCCTGTCTAGAATAACTTTGGAGACCATATTATTAAATTTTGCTGATGACCAACAGCTTTGTCTTGGTAGGGTTTATTCCAAGCCTGTTTCATTCCATCTAGATCCTCAAACCTCCAGATACCTGTGCAAAATTTCTGGTATCATTCATGATGGCAATAAATTAACAATGACTTTGATCAACATACTGGTGATACCTCATCTGAACTAATGGATGACTTCTCCCGTTGGTTTAATTTAGGTTTTAAACAGCATGGGAGAAATCCCTGAACCTTATGGGACTCTCTGCTGGAGTTTCTGTGGATTTCAGCTCTCTTTATCTATGATCACTACTGAAGCAATCTACTCGGATAGAACTATTCTAAGATAGTGCACTTATTTGCAGCTTTTGCAGCTGGTCCAGTAGAAAGCTGTAATTGAACATTATCTACAGGTCTAGCAGGACCAAGACAGAATACATTCCCCGCATCTATGTTCTGATGAAGTAATTTCTTTCCCATGAAGGGGCCTGAATCCTGACTGGAAAGGATCCAAACAACCAATTTCCCTTTCGTCCTTTCTAGCTGATGCCACATCATTTCTTAATAATCTTTCTTAAAAACCACATGTGGAAACGGCATCCAGGAGTTCCTTCTTAAAAAGAGATGACCTACAACTCCTTTAAAGCAGATGGCAATACCCTCTTTCTTAAAGAAGTATTAATATTATGGATTCAGAACTCACATCCTGCTTAGCTATAGGAGCTGGGATGGATATGGATTGAACTAATTTGAGGCAGAATTCAACTTGCAGAAAACCTTATCCCATTATCTTGAATTACACAAGCTAAAAAAACTTTGCTCAGTGAACATTCAAAGATATGTTTGCTTATATTACTTGTTTTAAATATTTACCATAAGATATATTTTTGTTTGCAAAGCTAAAATAGGAGCTTTTTGTGGGGAGAGGGGGGAAATCTTACCCAGCTGGTCTTGGTGATCCACTTGCACTTCTCACAGAACTTTCTACCCGAGGACCAGCTACCTCAGTTGGTTGAGGAGGAATTAGGCTTTTCCTCACTGCCAGCCTGCAAAACAATACGCCAACTACTATGAAATTTCCTTTGTTTATAAGCATGAATATCTGTGTAAAGAGTATAGATCAACTTTGTATTAACTTAAAAATATTGTAGTAGCTCTCCAGTGAGGGAAAAACAAGAAATGTAACATACTGTTCTATTCTACAAGTATAAAGCATTCATTCAATACTATGTCCAGCAATTTTGACAGCTTCAACAAAAAGACTGAAAAATACTTTTTCTAGCTTTGATCTGCATATAATAAAAATACAATCAGATATACAAAACTTTGCTATTTGTGGTTTCTTTTATGCTTTATTAGCAGTGTATTGTCAACAATATGAAATATGGTTGATGGAATAAATGTTACAAAATGAATTTACTTCTGATGTGATGAGCATATAATAAATGTAAATGTTTGCATAAATATTACTGCAACTGCAATTTTACTCACCCATCAGTAGTAGGTTTCTTTCGGAGAATGCTTGGACGTGGGGATGAACCCTGAGCTGATGTGCTAGAATTGGCACTCTGGCTGTGAGTTTGTACCACTGTAGTTGAAGCTGAAGCAGAGTTGAATGTATTGCTAATTGGATTGGCCATAATGGTGGCTCCATCTGCCAAGACCACTGGTGAAAATGTTCAGAAAAAAATAGTTGAAATGATTATCTGGAAATTATAATTTGCTTTCCTTAAAATAACCCATGTTTGGATCACAAATATTGATATTTTTAATTTATTGGGTACTCTTTATCTATACTTTTTCAGAATTAAATCTAATGATGCTCAATATAGCATTCTCCTTCCATAAGTCTCTAAATAATAACTTTGTTAACTCCTTCCTTAGAGAAAAAGGTGTGATGCATTTCTAATCTTGGAGATTGAAAGAAAGCAGAAACTTTATCCTGCTTGATGACACCAGAACATTTGCAATACAATTGCAAGTATGAACAACAAAATAGCAATCTAACTCTAAATAATATGTCCTACGTGCAGTACTTTGTATGTTTCCTTAAAAATTCCAGCATAATCAAAATAACTTCTTAAAAAAGCCAATATTCAGAATGCATTTTCCTAAGAACACTAATATTGTCCAAATAGCAGGTGGCTATTAGAAAAAAAAATTTTTTAATTGGGGCCTGCATTATGGTCTTTTTATTACTAAATGAAGACCACCTTAAATGGAATGCTTTCAAAATTCTTTTACATATTATTAAATTTTATTTAAATTTGGTTTTATATTGTTGATGATTCTGTTTTAAATTTAATGCTTGCATCTTTTATGGTTTTAAATTTTACATTTTATATTTATACAAAGAAAATTGTAATTATTGGAATATATCTATATGTCTATATCTCTATATATCACAAATAAATCAGAATAAAGACCTGATGTCTTGGTTTCAGTTTGTGGTTGCTGAGGCCCCAATGGTGCTGTTTGAAGACCTTGAGTGCCAATTGGTGCAGCTGGATGTAGCCCTTGGGTTCCAATTGGCGTAGACTGTATTCCTTGGGCACTGATGGGTGCTGGCTGTATCCCCTGTGCACCAATCGGTGTAGACTGTATGCCCTGTATGTGACGGGCGTGGGATGCATCTACTGTCATCAGCTGCATGGGATTAAGATGCACTGTCGAAGCTACTCCTACTCCTGTCTGAGCTGCTATGGCAGAATTAGGAGCCTGGGCTGAAACTGGAACAACATGCTTAATAAATATTCTGGTTTGTGTGGGAGTAATTGAGTGCAATATTGTTAAATGCACTTCATACCTAATAATGTAATTATATATCAGTAGTTTGATAGTAATAAAAGGTTAAGATCTATGTACACCAGTTTTAGCTTTAAAT
The DNA here is from genome assembly GCA_015471245.1 of Laticauda colubrina. Taxonomy (NCBI): domain Eukaryota; kingdom Metazoa; phylum Chordata; class Lepidosauria; order Squamata; family Elapidae; genus Laticauda; species Laticauda colubrina. Next base: position 9,776,219 of record BLBF01000053.1, read on the forward strand.
CCACATAATAACTATGCTGTTTCATATTGCTAAAGTTATATTATAACTTGCACGAACATGATTACTGCCACTAAACTTATTTGCTTTCACACCAACTCAAGAGAACATACTCAATTCATATCCCAGCTCCATTCATCACAGCATGTTCAATTAGCCAAATTATTATAGAAGATAATACAGAAATAGTCTAGTATGGATAAAAACAAACCATACAATTGCAAAACTCAATACAGTGATTGTGAATTTAAATAAGAAAGTATCCAATTCAATATTCACTGAACTTAAACTTATTGGATTGTTTTAGCTTGTATTTTCCAACAATACAGTTTATACTTACAATAGAGAGAGCTTGTTTGCATAACATATGTCCCAAGCTCAGATTTTTACAATGCATAATTCTTCAGATTATGTCAGTTTACAATGCATAATTCTTAATGTTCTTTCAATCATATAAGAGATAATGTTCTGATTTATGCATTCTTTTCAATGCATAAACCAGAACATCAATCTCTGATATGACTTTTGTAATTATTAATAAATAATTCATGTGGCTAACCAGGACACTTAAAAAAGCATTGGAAAAACATTTTTCATAATAGATTTCAGATTTTTATGATATTAAAAATACCATAACACTGGTATTAGTACCTGTACTGCTTATCTACACCCGAAGAAACTAACTGAATAAATTACTAGCATTTTGTTGTAAGCCACCCAAAGACTTTGGATATAAGACGAGCGGCAAATAAAGGCAATAAATAAATGAACGGTGAATAAATTCAATAAATAATAAACAAAAAATAATTTCAAAATTTTGTTCCATTATTTTAATTAAGCAAAAGATGATCAATGTATTTTTCTCTTTTTGAATTTGGTGGTTAGGGTTTCTTTCTCAGATCCCATAATTTGCAATCACATCTTCATCTTAAACATTGTTTTTATGGATAAAGTTATACTGCTGTTCTAGGTAAACTAATAATAAATTAGCGAAATTAATGAATTCTTACCAGGATATTGTCGGATAGTGGATACAGAGCTGGTAATAGGTGTGTAAGTGTGGGCAGCCAAAGGGTACGAAGGAGGATATGTTGGTAAGAAATACTGAAATTGAACAGGCACTGACTGTCTACAGGAGTGGAAATGAGAATGATTAAGTACAGTCTTGCAAATTAGATCCATTTAATATAGTTATGATGCTTACATTTTATTATAGTGCAATTTATAAATCTTATTTGTTAGCTTATTTGGAGATGAGATTTGAAAAAAAAAATTAGAAGAACGTTTGAAAAGATTGTGGAAACAACTTATTTCTTTCTACACCTTGCCACATTATAATCCAATTAGAAGAATAAATATAGGATAAGGGAAAGGATTTTTACATATTACTTGTTTAATGCCTTGGGTTTTTTTTAACTCTCGGTTCCATTGATAATTAATATAGAACAGCATGTATACATTTGACAAACTTTAGAAATGCATTTTTAAGCACATACATATTACAATCCATTTCTAAATACAGAAGGGTTTGAAATGCAGGATTTGACAAGGAGTATTATCCTTGTCTTATGGCCACAGTTGAGAACAGAATGTCATGAGTCATTGCAGTCATAAGTTGAGTCATCACGTGACCAGACCAGATTTTATGACCACTTTTACTGCAGTCCTAAGTCAAGTCACCAGGATCATATGTGCAAAACCATCTGAACCAACTGGCTAAAAATATAGCAAATTGTGATCACATGGCAGCAGGATGCTGCAACAGATCGTCTGTGTATCAGATGCTAAGCATCTAAATTGTGATGTGACACAAGAGCAGGGTGATAGTGATTAAGAAATTATTTTCCTATATAAGAAAATAAGCTCGCTTACCTATTATCATTTCTAGTTTCCATTGCCACTGGATTTGGAGATGCACGGTGACTAGATATAGGAATAAGATTACTTCTCTCTGCTGTATAATCAGACTGGATGCGGGGAGAGGTGTGTGTGATTTGCTGGGGGACGACTTTAGCTGTATAATAACAAGAGACAATCCAGTTATTCACCATACTCAGTAAACTAAAATGAAGAAAATAATGTATGTAGAAGATGATGTTCAGGGAACCAGTTCTCTCTATTATCCTTTTAACAGAAAGACAGATAACACATGATAATTTAGAGCTGAAAACATAGGCGTTTTCAACTGGATAGAAATGTGATATATACAATTTGTAAAGCATTATATGGGCAAAGAGACACCTGTTGCGCTACTGAAGGAAAATGAGGGATGAATCTGACCAGATATGAGCTAGAGTCTCTATTAAGACTTTACTTATGGTGGGTAAGAGCAGCATCTGCAGAATGTTGCCTGGTGGCTTCTTTCAAAATCACCAGGTCCCTCCTGGAACGGGGAGGGAGGCGCTCACATGATCAATTTTGAGGCCATTCAGAGAAATTTATAAACACCGGATGGACAGTCACTTATTTGTTCCCAGTTGGAATTCATGCACAGTGCAGGTCCATTAGAATACCTGGGGAAAAGACTCCCAATTATCTAGAAGCAGTTTGACTGTGTTGGTCCTGAGGAAGTGGGCAGGGTGCTCAGTGCTGTCAAGGTAACCACCTGCCAATTAGATCCCTGTCCCTCCTGACTAATGAAAGCTTCCAGGACAGCAACTGCCAGATGGGTTCAGGCAGTGTTACAATTCTTCATTACAGGAGGTATGTTTCCATGATTTGGCAGAAGTCATGGCTAGGAGAGCCTTTGCATAACTATATGTTGTGTGCCAGTTGTGCCCTTTCCTGGATCTTGCACCCCTGCACACAGTCACTCAAGCCCTGGTCATCTCATACTTGCAAAGAACTCTACATGGGGTTACTCTTGAAGAGTATTTAGAAGCTATAACTGGTGCAGAATATAGCGATGCGGACTGTTCTTGTTGCATTGCTGTTGGCTTCCAAGTCCAATTCAGGGTATTGGTTATCATCTTTAAAGCCCTTCATGGCATGGGTCCAGGCTATCTGAGGAAATACCTCACTCCAATGGAATTGGCTCATCTCACTTATGTTGGCAGAAGGGACATGCTGTGGATCCCATTGGCCAAGCAATTCCAACTGGTGGGATCCAAGAGAAGAACTCTTTCTGTCCTCTGAAACATCATGCCCTCTTTTGGCCTTCCGAAAGGAGCTGAAGACCTGACTCTACCAACTGACTGGGATCTCACCAGGGGCACGTCATTCTGGAGGTGGTTAATGGACTAATATTCCATCTCCTCCACTGTGTGTATCTTGCTCTCTTCCTTCCCATCTTGTCAATTTTAAACCAATTTTAGTGATAATATTTATTATTTTAAAGTTTTATCTTGTTTTTATGATTGTAAGCCGCCTCTAGGCAAGATGGGTGGCATATAAGTTTAATAAATAATAAACTACCTACCTCTGTGAAAAATAAAATACTTAAATATTACAAATCAAATTACAGGATAAGAGAACCCACTCACCAACTGGGATGTTTGAAGTGGTCACAGCTGTTGCATGGGATGAATGTGAGGGCATAGTCACAGTGACAATTGTGCTAGTGGCTGCTTGAGTGTGAGATATGGAACCTAGAAGAAAAATGTAATACTATTAAATCTCTATGTAGGAATTGCCAACGAATATAGATGAGAAGAACAGAAGAATCTATGCAAGATAATATATTCTATTGATAGAAGGAAGCTAAAAGAAATGTCAAGCAGTATTTTTCATATGGTATGACACAGTGGGGCTAATGAAAAGGGATGTACCACAAATCCTAGACTATATTTGTGCCCCTACAATCTTGCTTTCTTCTCGAATGTTACATATGGCTCATGGCCATCAAAATGTTGCTACTGTCACTCATTTCACTATTGTGAAAACAAAAGATTTTGTTTGAACAGTTTTGCAACATTAATGTTTTTTAGTTTTACAAATAGTTCTGAATGTGAACTACAGATACTTACCAGCTGTAGTCACAGAAGGAATAGTATTTGTTGCTAAAATTGGTGCCACAGTTGCTGCTGCTACTGGAGTACCAGTACTAAAAATTGTTTTCTGTGGAGGAAAAAGTTGTATATCAAACACTGTTGAAAATTTGCTTAAAAATCTTACTGTAACAGCTTGAACTAGTTGCCAAGCTATTAGCTCTTACAAAACATAATATTTATATGTGGCTTAAAACCATGATTTGTTGAATAAAGTAACAACTTTTGAATAAAGTAACAGCTGAATGATCTCAGTTACTGCATTAAGCCATTATTCATACAACATAACAAGCAGTAATTGATACCATGCAATCTATTAAGTTAAAAAAAAACACTTGCTCCTAAAGTGTGATGCGTGAATGCCTCAACGGAGAAGAAGTTACTGTTTGGATTGCATTAAAAATAATTTACCGGAGCCATGGAGTGAAGCTGCTGTTTTTGTGTTCCTATGGCTGGATGAGAAGGTAAAGTAATTCTGGTTGCTGTATCTCTTGGCTGGGCTGGACGCTGAATACCGATAGGTGCAGGAGGTGGGTGTTGTTGAATTGACAGTGCTGGCCGACTGTTTAAAAAAAGTTATTTTACTTAGGGTAGTTAAAAGCGATATCAAGAGATATCATGACATAAGATGTGCATTACCTAAATATCAAGAGCAAGAACTGTCCTCTTGGAATATGAATCAGGATGATTTCATATTACATGGATAACTTACAGTTCATGGAAGCTGATTAGCATAGCAAAATACTGTGCAAAAATGGCTTGGCTCATGGAGCAATGAACTAAGGAGGCAACCTGAAACAGCCTGTATACAACAGCCAGATCGTATAAAGTGATCATCAGGTACAAACAAATCAACATGCAAATACATATATACCTTCCAATTATATACTTGGTCTACTTAATGCTGTGTTCTCCGATAGTTACCTGAGGGTGGATTCTGTAGCATGTGTGGTTGTTGTAGTAATAACAGGTGACTGAGCCCTTGTGGCTGAGACTGTTGCAACTACAGCAGGTGGAATAGTGCTTGAAGTTGTCACAGCAGGCCGAGACTATGTAGGCAAGAAAAAAAAGCATCTTATTGGAATTGCAATTTTGTTATTGTAAGAACTTCAGAATCTGTTTCTTTAAAAAATGAGTACTGATATTTAAGTTATATCCTAGATAATATTCAGTTGTATAAAATATAAAAATTGTCAGAAGGCATTATTTTTAGAGCAGTAGAAAAAAAAAAGTGCATGACAACCTGAGAAGAGTAAAACAATACTTAATCAACTTCCATAGACATTGAAACTCTTAATAAAGAAAGGCATCTTGAAGTTCAATATATTTTATTTCCAGTAGCTTCTCCAAAACTATTTCTATAATGTGAAGAAAAAAAGCCGCCAGATTTCCCAGATTATTTATGCAATGAGCCATGAAAATCTGCAAAGTGATTTCTTACTGAAAGAGACAAAAGAAAGCATTCAAACAATTAAATGACAATACCACATAACTGCAACTTGCCTGGATAGGTTGATGAATGATATGCTGAACTGCTGGTTGAGCTGTTGCTGCATTTGGCAATTGCGAAGCTGGCCTCAAGACAGTTGTTACTTTAGAACTTGACATTACAGCAGCAGCAGCTGCACCTATAAGAAACCATACTCATATAACTGAACAACATGTAATGTTCCATTTTAAAAGTGTCAGGTTAACTGTAGCTTTCATGTAGGAGACATGATGAAAAATTAAGGAATACTACCAGTACCCATGATTCTAACTGTATACAACAGTAATTTCTGCCACACTTAAAATCATAGATTTGGAAGAAGTCAATCGGGCCATCTAATCCAACACCTCATGCAGAACTCCAAATTAGAAGGTTCCTAACAAACCACTGGGTGGCTAACTCATCCAACGTAAGAGAGCATCTCCCTTGGAAGTTGGTTTCATTGTCAATTTCACTATCTTAACGGAAAAAAAATCATAATATTTAATTGTAATTTGCCTTTCCTTTAAGGCCACTATTCTGACTTCCGCACATGGGATGACAGAGACCACAGAGAACCTTTTTCTAGACAATGTCCTCTCAAAACCTTAAGCAGTGCCAGATTTACCCATACCTAGTCTCTTTTCAAGGCTAGTTATATTCAGTCTCCTTAGTTTGGTCATAAGAGCCTATCCAGTATTATCAGGAAACTTTCATATAAACCACACTAGGGAGACTTTTTTTGGGGGGAGGGTATGTTTTAATTGTAACAAGTGGCTTATGATTTAGATTCCCCAAATTTAGAGGGGCAACTTATCTCTGGGTGGCATTTTGATGAAAAATTTGAAGGTTGGCTTACCCACAGATGTAATTCATGGGTATATACACAATGTGCCATATATATATGGTTCAGGAGATCTGAATTTATTTAATGTCAGAACATCCACCCCATGTTTCTATGATAATATTAAAGAAATTCAGCCCTTCAGCCACCTTTTACAATTGCTCAATGGAACATACTTCCTGTTTTCAAAGAAGATAGGTCTGACTTATTTTGATAATTGGTTGGCTAAATTACAGTGGCTTAGATACTGTGGTAAACCATGAACTATAACATCATTTTGATCAAACCTAAACAACTGTTCTTAGGGCTTAGCACAATGTAAATGCAACTTAAGACTAATCTCTTTAATGGGTATTGAAGTGGGAGTCTCATTGACTTAACTGCAGAAAATGTTAACATACAACCATAACCATATTGTGATATTTCCAAAGCAACTTATATTTTTTTTAGGATCAATGAACTATATAATACCACAAAGATGTACTGTGATAACAAGAATGTAGTTGAATGGAATTGCTTCAGATTCAAGTCCAGCCTTTCTAGATGCTTCACTTTAGGAGTAATATCTATATTACCCATATCTAAAAATTATCCAAACAAGATTGCTATATAATCATTTGCTACAAGAAAGTACAATTAAGTTTATTACCTCGAGGCAAGTGAGAAGCTCCAATATGTAAGGGAGGCCCAGGAGCACTACTTCGGATAATTGACATTTGAACATTGGTTGTCATAATATGGTGCACGCTATTGGGATGCCCCTGCATATAAAATAGTTATCAAATACAATTATAATAACTATGGTTAATCTGAAGTTTTAAAACAAAGGTAAAATTTAAGTATACATCTTTACAGTAGAAGTGCATTAAAGACCTTTTCATTCTCTTCTGTTCCATAGTCTTAAGGAATAAGTATATTTTAGCAAGAAAAAAATACCTGTTGTCCACTTATTGTTGCTACAGGAATAGCAGATGCCTGTGGGATGCTACTTTCCATTGTTACAGTAACCTGGCCAGGGACTTTGGTGGGACCAGACAGAGTAGATGGTGGGGCTGGTGGGGCTGGTGCAATAGGACGACTGGGTATTGCGGGCTTCAAAGGAGGCTGAAAATAACATAAAGATATAATTGCTTCTTCTTAAAAAGAGGAAAATAAAAATAAAATTTTTATTTTATAAAAATTAAAAATAACATGAGTATGTAACAGTTATTTTTCCTTATGGCAGGAGCAGGCAACAAGTGGTTTTTCAGATATTGCTGCATTATAAACTTTCATCATCCCTCCCTTCGGCCATGTAACCAAAGTAGCTGCAATTTGGCAACATCTGGAAGTCATCATGTACCAGTCCCTTAGAAGTCAGAATTGGGAAGATAGCAACAGACAGCAAGTGCCACCTAAGGTAAAGCTTAAAAAAACAGTGGCCACTTACTTAGTAGCTGCTGCAAGAAGACTGTACAGAATAACTACAAGCAATGGCATGACAAAGCAGCAACAGTGGTGCATTGGAAGATCTGCAAGAAATATTATTTGCCTGCAAGTAAGAACTGGTGGGACCATATAACAGAGAAAGTCATAGAAAATGAAGAAGCTAAATTTGCCCTGAGATTTTAGAATTTAAACAGATAAGCACAAAAAAGTATGGATAGTGGACGTGGCAGTAAGGAAATAGCAGAATGGAACAGAAGGAACTGGAGAAGATAACAAAATATGGAGGCCTTTAAACAGAAATAAAACAACTGTGGCAAAAGAAAGCAAAGACAGTACCAATAGTCATAGGTACCTTGTGTGCAACCCAAAACAACTGGAGCACCATTTGAACGCCATCAGCGTTGGCAAATTCACTACCAATCCATTGCAAAAGCTGGCTTTACTTGGGAACAGTTTATATGCTGCTATGATATCTGTAACACTATTAAACATCCACGCCTGCTTACCCCAGCCTTGGAAAGAACTTGATAGACAAAAATGCCAAATCCAGTCTGAATATCTGGCTGACTGCAATGAATCATAATAATTCATCTGTCAATTGCAAAAGGCAGGTTTACTTGGAATAGCTTAATAAATGTGTACAAAGTCAATATTGAGAAGACAAAAACAGATAATGTTGCCTCTGCAAAGAAGCTGAAGTGGACCACCTAGTTAGCTGCCACAAGATCTCATAGACTGACTACAAACACTGGTATGACAAAGTAGCAACAATGGTGCATTGGAATATCTGCAAGAAATACCGTTTGCCTACAAGCAAGACCTGGTGAGACCTCAAAATAAACAAAGTAGTAGAAGGTGAAAATGCTGAACCCTTGGAATTTTATAATTCAAACAGATAAAATACCTGCCATATAACATCCTAGACTTAACAAATGTCTGTAAGAAAGCAAAAAACTCTGAATAGTGAACGTGTACCGGAGTTAGCAAAGAGAAGAACTACAGAAAATTACAAAGAACTACAAATAAAAATTGAATTGTGGCAAAAGAAATAAAGATAGTACCAATGATAATAGCCTTAGGTACAATCCCCAAACAATTGAAGCACCACTTGAATACTATTGGCATTAACAAAATCAATGCTAGTCAATTGCTTTATTTGGAACTGCTTACAACCTGAAAATATATTTTTAACACCATGAAGCAACATCATATGCCTATCCCAAGTCCTTCGGTTGGATTCAGCAAATGGATAAAAATGCCAAATTCAGCCTGAATATCTGGCTGACTATGCAACCAATCATAATAATTTGGCTGACTATGCAACCAATCATCATCCTAGAGTATTAAACATATATGTTTAATTCACATTTAAAAAACATATAGAAAGGTATTTAGTAGTATACATGAAAGTTGGATTATTACATACTTTTCCTACATATCTACTGAATAGTGACCTTTCCTTTTTTCAGTTACTTTCTGTAATTTTAAAAAACCTTCACTGGATCTAAAAGAAATCTAGATTAATTATTTGTGATAAGTCAGCGTAACTGAAAATACCTAAGGCATCAAATGCCAGTGTGAGAGAAAAATATTTATAATTGTAGTATACAAAATTAGTTTCCATTACCTTGATAAGACCTTCAGGAAAGGTAAGTGGCACTGCTGGAGCCAAATGAGTTGGAGGAGCTGCCACTGTAACTGGTACACCTGATGGCACTGTATGGTGTTGAGTCAACATTTGCACTTGTGGATATGGTCGAACTACCACTGTTTCCTGCTTCTCTTCACGGGACTGAAGGGAGCTAGCAGGAACCACATGATCTCTTGGAGTCACTTCCAACTCTCGATTAGGCTCATCACTTACTATTTGAAAAGGAAAAAAAAAACAATATAGAAAATTTGAACCATTACCATGAAAAGTAACAATTTATTAAACTGTATAAACATAACATTGACTTTCAGTGGACTTACTTCCATGGAATATTGTTCTTGGTAAAAATGTCTTACCTGTTGTTGCTGGACCGATCAGTCCAGCAGGTCCACTGGTGGAAATTGGAGGAGCTGGACCTAGAGTTGGGGGAGGGACTCCAGTCCGAGGAAACTGCTGAGAACTCATTTCCGCCTGTGAAGCACATATGCAGTTGTAAGAGATTCAGATGCCTGCATTACTGAATACTTTGTTGAGAAGTCTCAGTGAAATCTATTGCTCACATTTTTACTTTCATATATTGTTATTTACAAATGACCTGTAAAGCACTCTCAAATCAAAATTCTAGTAATATAGTTCAAACAGCTCAATTATGTTTAGTAACAATTGCAATAAAATGCATGAATGCAACAGCAGCTAGAAATCAAATCAGTTTTTAGACATTCAGCAGGCAACTATCAATGCTAAACAATGTCAAAGCAAATCAACTGTTTATTCAGAAACAAGTTACACTGTGTTCAGAGATCATCAATTAAGTTTGCAAAGAATGCAGTTTTAAATGTGTTTGAAGTTTGAGTAAATTTTTCTGCTGAATAGTTTTAGGAAGCTTAATAAATACCACTTCATCATCATGAAATTGTGTAACCTTACACTGAACTCCAAGCATTCTCGTAATTGTGCAATTTTATACACACTTTTATGGAAAGCATCCTCATTAAACTAAGTTAGTAGATGATGGATGAATGGACAGAGGGATAGATAATAGTTCTCAAAGTGTGAGAATAGCGAGAATTGTTTCTGATGGGTATAAAAACATTTCTATTTCAAAGTCTATTCTCTTTGAAAGCAGCAACAAAGAACAGAGTTGTCACAAGTGCCAGACCGAAAAGGGAAAAGCTGGGATTTCTGGGAACTGCAAGCAGATATTTCTTCAAACAATAAATTAAGTCTTAAAGTGCACTGTAAAAAAAATGTGTCATCACGCCACTGGTCCACTTTAAATTGGTATTTTTGGGGGGGCCTGAAATCTTCGGAAGACTCCGTCAGAGGTGCTGGCCCACAGTTATTTTGCAGCATGAGACCTTCTTTGCGGGTCTCTGCGTTTCTCGTTTCGCTTTCAGGCTCCTTCCAAGCTGCACTGCAGACATGCTCTAACGGAGGCCATCAGGGCACACAAGGTGACCATCATGCGAGTCTCTTAACATGTCACAAGTGGATATTTCAACGAAATGTGGCTCCAAGGCGACCGAGTCTCGCCGTGCCCGATAGCAACGGGAACTTCGCCTTCCAAATCAAGCAGTCCGGGCGAAAGGCTGCTTTCAGCTTTCCGTGTCGGGGAGCGTCGCGATCGGAAGAGCCTGAAGGGTCAAATTCTCAAGACGAAAAGCGGCTCCGGACAAACGCAGAACTCGCGGCGAAGCCCACCCTCAGGCCCCGCCCCGCCAGAGGCGTCACACGAAACCCCTCCCTTTCTCTCAGAAACAGGCGGAATTCTTCTCTTGAAAGAAGCTCCACCCGCTGGCTTCGCCGTTAAAAGTCCAGCCCCTTCTCTCACCAGCCAATTGGAAAGGCTCACCTTCCGACAGTCGACCAATCCGGATCAAAGACGAGCACGGCAGGCCAACCAATAGGGAAACCCACATTGGCTACGCCTGGTTACCAATAAGAAAATAAGTAATGGCTAATTAGGGCCAGCTAAAGCCCGCCTCCCATCCCTGCCTGGTCACTATGTGGAACAGACGCGCAGAATAAAGGACCCGGATGTTCAGACAGAATAAAAAAGCTGCAGCTCCCGACAACAAACCCCGCGCAGAGCTTCTAGGAGAAAAGAGAAAGGGACCCCTCGGGTTGATATCTACTGAACCGTGACTAGAAGAAACGATGACGGCTTCGGGCAGACCCCCGTCTTCGAGGCAGCTCTTCCCGCGACTTACCTGGGGAGGGCGGCGGAATCCCTCCGGAAAAACTCCCCGAAGCACTACGACGTGCACCGACGCCGAGGGGGCTCAGTCGAAGAAGTGTTGCTTCCGCTGCTGCAGCAAACCACCCCTCCCCCTTCAGATCGATTGGGTCTCGGCGCGTCCCGCCCACCGTGGTGAGACTTTCGCCTCGTTGTGCGCAGCCATTGGCTGAGCCGCGGGTGGCGGAAAGAGTCTTGGGAGTTGCAGTTCGAGATCCGAACGGCGGCTGAGCCAGCTGTCGCGAGAGGTTGAAGCAAAAGGAAGACACGCGATTGGTCGCCTCCAAGGGGGCAGAACACCTAGGCTCGTCTCCGCCCACTGGCTCCAGGATTGGCTGGCCATCTCCCGTGGAGACGGCTTCGGGAGGCAGAGCAAGGATCTCCTGTGCCGAGAAGACGGCGGGAAATTGGCTGGCTGGCTGGCTGGCTGTCGGTCGGTCAGCGGGAAGGAAGCCCGCTCGCCCTTCCTTCTTACTTTTTTGTTCATTGGCGAACGACAACAGCAGGATTATCTCGTCATCTTCCGTGAAGTTTTTCTGCTCTTCTATCGCGCGCGTACTATTACTACAATATGCAATCGGTTGGCTCAAGCAGCTCTTGTCATCACCGCGATCTGTCTGCCAAATGTTAGGCAGCAACCTTAAAAATCTCTAGCCGCAGCCAGTTGAGTTGTGTGATGCTCAGGAATTTCAGTCGCTCAATTCTTCCTCTCTCTTTTTAATCCCCTAACATTTACAGGAGCCTCGCATATGAAGTAGACTCTGTCTGAAATAAATGGCATTCTGTGTTAACACAGGAACAAGAGTCAGCCTTGCCGGACTGATTAGCCAAATTATCTTAATCCTGAAGATTAGCAGAATTTATCTGTTGTCATAGATCACATTGAAGAATTGAAAGTGTTTCTCTGCAAGTTTCAAAGGATTTCAGAACATGACATAAATTACATTTACTTTTTATCTTCAAAGCGTTAGAGAAATTAGACATATGAAACATTTTCCAAAGTTTTCTATTGGTGTTTCTCCCTGGTGCTGGGAAAAATTCCAGGCTTAATAAGATTTCTATCTGAACTCAACCAATGTTAGAAAGAATATTGTTCAAAAGCACGATGGAACAAAAACGATTCCAGCTTTACGAGCTGTAACAATTTCCTGTTTCAAAGAGATGGAAATATTTTTCTTGAGCCACACACAGAATTCTTTATAGCATTCTGATTGTAGTTGGAATGGATTCTGACAGTAGGATTAGCATCTAAAAGTAGTTATATTGTTCTGCCATGAACGGAAGTCTTGCATAATGTCCATGGATTGACAGTAGAACCATTTTCTCAATTAGAATATAGTGGTTCCCTATAAGCATAAGTTTTCCAGTGCTTGTATGAGGTGGAATTTCAGGGATTCTCACTGAAAGGTTTGCTGAGTTATATGATTCCAACTACTCCCTGTCCACAAGTAGATTCCAACGACTCCCTATCTCTTATTCCTATCTCAAATGAAGGTTCAACTATATGGGAGAGAATGGCCCTCAGAAATTCATGCTCATTGGAGGAGTCATATAATAAACGAGCTCATGACAGAACAGGAAATAGACTGGGGGTAGAGCAGCGTTGGTGTCTTTCTTGTCACTGCAGCCTAAAAACAGAGGCCTTACTTAGAATCTTACCTCTGCTTTTGTGTGCATTGCTTTAAAAAGTGTGAAAGGGGGAGAGGGACTTTCATTTGGGAGAAAACGAACTTCAATAAGTTTGGCTAAAAAACTCGAAATGAAAATCATTTTGGTTAGCAATAATGCTCACTTTTTCAGTTTTTTTAGATTTCTCCAGGTAAAGGTAACATAAACCCCTTGAACAGTTGGGATGGAACGGAACGTTCCTCGATTCTGTTGCTGCACTCTCTACATAGAGTGGAAAGCAATTCCCACTGGTAACGAAAGGAAGATTATCCTTATTTGTAAATGTAAATAAGAATATATTCACAGGCAAAATAAGAATCCAGGATCCCGGAGGAACACGGCCCGTATCAGCAGCACTTCAACTACTTCACACGAGATAGACAAACTTAAAAAAAAAAAAAAAAAAAACCCATCCTACGGTATTTAATAACGAGAGGGCGGAAGCCAACTTCCCACCGTCTTCTGGCGCACCTCGGCTTGAAAGCTCTGCTTTGCCTCCCGAAGCCACCCGCACGGAGGACGACAGCCAATCCTGGGGCTGGGGGGGTCGGAGACAAGTCACCTAGGAGACCAATTGCATTTTTTTTTTTCCTCGACATCTCGCGACACTTGACTTAGTCACCGTTCGGATCTCGAACTGCAATTCCCAAGGGCTCCTTTCGCCCCCCGCGGCTCAGCCAATGGCCGCGCACAACGAGGCGAAACTCTCACCACGGTGGGCGGGGTTCACCCCGAGACCCAATCGTTCTGAGGGAAGGGCGGGTGGTTTGCTGCAGCAGCGGAAGCCAGGCTCCTTGAGCGAGCCCCCTCCGTGTCAGTGCCTGTCGTTGCGCTTCTGGCGCTGGGGACGTTTCCGGAGGGATCCCGCCGCTGCTTTTACGCAGAAGGTAAGGCTCGAGGATCGAGGGCAGGGTGAGGCTCGAGGAACCTGCCGTTCCGCCCTGCTAAACTTTACGTCAGCGTTTGCCCCCAGCCAAGCGCCTCGGGTTGTTTTCATGCCGAATCCTCCCGGTTTTACGCTGGGTGGGCAGAATGGAAACTGCAGTAGATACAGCCCATTTGGTCTGTCACACTCTGGGGGAGGATCGTGTCCAGTTCAGTTCTGCCCAAGAAGCTGCCGTCAGTTTTAAGGCTGACCTTGTGCCCATCCAACCGGTTTCCTTTTCCTGTATTTGCAAAGAGTTAAGTCAAAGTGCCTCCTGGTTTTTGTGCCGGTGTGGTGTAACTTAAGCAATCGGGACTTCTTTCTTCTTCTTCTTCTTCTTCTTCTTCTTCTTCTTCTTCTTCTTCTTCTTC
>BLBF01000053.1:9795792-9824188 GCA_015471245.1 Laticauda colubrina
TCTTCTTCTTCTTCTTCTTCTTCTTCTTCTTCTTCTTCTTCTTCTTCACCACCTCCTCCTCCACCTCCTCCTCCTCTTCCTCTTCTCCTTCTCCTTCTCCCCCTTCCCCTTCCCCTTCTTCTTCTTCTCCTCCTCCTACTCCTCCTCCTCCTCCTCCTCCTTCTTTTTTTAACTCTTGCTAGTTTGGCGGCTGGGAATGCATCATGCGATGGTTTTAACGAAATCAAAATGATGGGTGTCTTTTCTGTGAAAGGAATGAGAATCGGAAAAGCCGAAGGGCTTCCATTCTGTGTTGTGGGGAGGTGAGGAAGAAGAGGGAGCAGAAACACCTGTGGTGGGAATTTGCCGTCTGGTGCTTTCGGGGAATTTTGTGCCCACAACTTTGTGTTTATATGTATATTATACTGTATTAAATTTGCCTGGCTAGCTATATCTACCAGAAGGAAGTCTAACAAGTACACAAAAGAATAGTGATAAAAACTATTTGACCGCAAAAGTTCTCTGATTCTCTGATAAAACTCACATCCATCTTAAACCACGGTATCCACATTAATCCTGACATCTTGATCTGGGGAAAAGGCAGATTTTCACATTTTTCCTGAAGGTCAGCGGGGTTGGGACTGCATGCATACCTGGTAGGACTGGGGGTGGCTCTACCATAAGGCAGGGCTGTGACAGAGAAGGTATATTTCTGAGGTTCCCACCAAGTGACACTGTTAAATCAACAGCCCTCGAGTTGTATTATATACCACTTGATATCCTGCAATGCCTTTGAACCTCAGGGGACCATCTATGCATAGAAAATCTGCATAGACGCAATCCAGTCTGAAACTGCTGTTGCTTTCTTATTCCAAAGAATGTCTAATAATGAGTCAAACTGCTCCAGAACTTCAGGAACTATCCCCAATTTCTTCTGGAACTACACTGGGTTCAATTTCAATCATTATCTTATGTGACCAACACTAAAAGATAATAATTATCTGACATATAAGGTGGGCACCAGACTGGTTACTTCTGATCTGTAATTAAATAAGATCAGGATTCTCAATTGTGTAAGTGTTACTGGACTTTCTTCCATGAAATGTACTATGAATAGTGGATGTTGTCATTTCTGTACCATAGATTTTATTATCATTAAATCTCTTCTAGAAGTGTTTTTAATTTTTGTATAGAAGTCTGATAATCATTACAAATCTTTATACTATTAGTGGATGGTTTACATTTCTTGAGGACTGCATTTTAAATATTAATATTTTCACTTTTTTAGTGTTTTTTTTTAAGATGGGGACTCCAATTGCCCTTATTGGAATTTGGATGACCTTCTCCCTAGTTGAAGCACATTCAAAAGCTGTTACAACATCCTTAACTACTAAGTGGTTTTCCACACCTCTGTTACTTGAAGCAAGGTAAAAATGTTGACAAGTGTCTTTTTCCCCTTGAAACATTTTATGTGTATAAAATCTCATTTATTCATGTTACAGTCTTGTATGTCTTAACAGTATTATCATATGTTGCTGTGAGTTGGATGGTCTTAGAAAGTTGATGAATTAATGTATAATTTCAATATTGTAAATATATGCAGGTAAGCTAAGAGCACTGGTTTATTTAACAATGCTCATTGAATTCATAATAAAATAACATTTGAATCAAAGTATTCTAAATTGCAGTGGTTTTTTTTTTTTTTTAATTTAATGGACACAGTGCTATCTTTTTTAAACAAGACAATTTTTTTCCAGTGAATTTTTAGCAGAAGAAGATAATGAGAAATTCTGGAATTTTGTTGAGATTTGCCAAAACTTTCAGTCATCTCATCATAACGGTAATTGTTTTTATCCTTATTTGGTTTATCAGTTAGATATATTATTTAGCCTAGAAGATGGTTTTTTTTAAAGTAAATATCTTCATTACAACTGCAGAATATTATGTTTTGATATTGATAATTGGCAGATCAGACTGTTCTGCAGTCAGATGTGGATGGCAGTGAGATTAGACCTGCCTTAATTATTAATGGATTCTTTATTTGTTTTATGTTATGATTTTGCATTTTACTCCAGGCAATTGTATTCCTTATTGGAAGAAGCTGGATTGTAAAATCAACTGAAGCAATTGTTGTTTGAAATCCTTCTTGTGTTCCTCTGAAAACTAAATAACATATCTTGTTCATTGGTAGGTACTGATTATTCCTCATACAATGCAGTGCTGCAAGCTGCTTCCCAGAATCTCTCACCTTTGCAGCAAAACTTGTTGAAGTTTGCTTTGTCTTTACGCTCCTATTCAGCAACAGTTCAAGCCTTTCAGCAGGTTAGACAAAACATTGGGAACTTTATGATTTTTTAAAGATTTTCTTTTAAGCAATAATAATGCAATAGAAGATAACATGTTGCTTTTCCTTTTAACCTATCAAGACTATACCTTAAAGTTAGGCCTCACTATTAAAATTGATTAAATTAATTGGCATCACATTTGGTTTTATCCTACGGTAGTAGCTACTCTCTATCCTTCCATTTTGCTGCTGATCAAAAAATAAAGTCACAGTAATACTGTAAAATTATTGCATGGAAACTCCTATTTTGATTGGAACAGTTAAAATTGCAAAAGCAAATGACTTCTTTTTTTATCTTTCTTACTGACTGCCATTCTTACCATGAACAGTATGCATGAAAATAAAACAAATTTGCAAAGAGAAAAAAAAGTGCTGAAAGATGTAGAAGAAAACTAATCCGATTATTAGAAGATTGTTCACTGTTTTTCATATAGCTCAGTGATCATTTATTTCCTCAATTGTAAATTAAGGAACAATTTCTTTGTGGGATGTATGATTGGAAAGATTGGAGAAGTTAATTTTATATTACTTGCTTATATCTATCTGGACTGAAAGCAGAAAAATTATGAAAAAGTTCTAATTCAAGTTTTAGCCCGTCAAAATTATTCCTTTCCAACATTTAGTTTTACTGATCAAATTATGCTATGCAGATGAATCCACTAAGATACCATATACTAAGGTCCCATTGCTCTGATTATAATTGGATAGAAGCTATCATCATTTTATTAAAACAGATACATTTTAATACAGATAGCCGCTGATGAGCCCGCACCAGAACAATGCAATGCATTCTTTGTTGTTCATGGAGAGAAGACTTGTGAAGCCGACAGACTTGGAACACTCATACAGACAGCTTCCGAAAGGTTGTTTTGTTTTTTGCCAAGACATCCTAAAGATTTCATTTGTTACTGAAGGGACTTTAATAAATATCATCTTTTTTTATAGATTTCATTTCTGGAGAATATGTAAGCCTTGATAAAACATTCTTGCTCATTTTAAATGATTCAATATTACTTGGGAAATGTGGAGGTGATCTTAAAGAGAATGGATATTTATCTGTGATTTCAGGATTATTGCACCAATGAAGGCATTTTGATCTTTTTTTTTAAACAGTGATCTAAGAAACGGAAATAGTTTTTTAAATTTAATATGAGGATTTCTGAAGATTGATTAGAAAAGAAGAATAGGAGAATTATTGAAATAATATGTGGGGAGTCCCCACTCTCTATATAGGTCTTGACTGTCATAAGGATTTAATCTGATATGCGAAGAAGCAAGCAAATAAATGCTTTTCTTCAAAGTCTCATTCGTAAACTTTAGTCTGTTTGACTTAGCAAGCAAAACCCTTAGTTTTCTTTTTCCTATATTTTGTTACACTGATAGCTTTCAGATTTAGTGATTTATCGTATTCTTTCTGATATAATTGTTACTAAAATAACATTTTGGGCTAATTTGGATCAAAGTATAATTTAATGAAAGTATAGGCCTTGCCCATTCAATTTTATCTGTTTTCATTAGATTGGAGCTAAGGTTCTCCTCCATGGCATTTCTCCTGTTTTCTTCTGAAAATATCCATCGTAATAGGAGTATACGTATTTCCAAAGACAGTAAAATATATGTCATTTGGAATATTAGTTATGCTTTCTTATTTCAGGAAAAAGAGAAGAATAAGTTTCATGGGTGCATGAATTGAAAGTTTATGTGTCTCCCTTTGATCAAATATTGGATGACAATCAAGTAATCTTTATATACTATTCTTGTTTCTCTGGCACCTGATTTAATAAAGCACTGCTTTTATTTATATATATATTCTCTTGCTCCAGGCCAAAACCTTTTATGTTCAAAGGGGATCACAAGTACCCAGGATCAAACTCTGAAAGTCCTATTGTAATCATGTATGCTGAGATTGGCTCAAAGCAGTTCTCTGAATTTCACAGACTTCTTGTATCAAAAGCCACTGCAGGAGAAATCAGCTACATTCTTAGGCATTATGTTGCTGTAAGTTCTAATACTATTCGTACAGAACAATATTCATTGTTTATAAATGTTGTATCTTTATTGTATTCCAGTCTAAAATTGAAAGTGCTGATTTTTATTTTGTCTAAAGGCTTTTATGAAATCATAATAATTGCTCATACTGTTGCATAGGTTTGTGGTTTTCTTTCACCATATATTTCCAAAGAATTTTGCAAAATACTTCATGTAATTTTTATTAGTTATGGATGGCATAGTGGTAGCTATCTGTATAGTTGAAAGAAAATTAAACTGAACAGATCATTGTATTGCATTTTCATCAATCTGGATGTAATTATTGTTTAGATATATATATAAGATTCAATTCTTTTCTAGTTTTTAACATTTTACTAATGATTTAAGAGGTAGAGATTTTGAGATGATCCAAAATCAGATACAGCAACTAATACCATACAACGTTTTTTTTTAAATGGTCTTGATAAGTCAAGAAGGGTTCAGAAAAGGCAGTTAAGATGATTAAAGAATATTTTTCTTCTTCAAAGAGAGACATAATGTTTATGCTTTGAGAAGATGATAGGTATGATAATGCTTTTTATATTCTTGAAAGTATCTCTTGGAGAACACTTAGCTGTTATCTCTTACTCTAATAAGCAAAACAAAATAATGGATTAATTTTACAGAAAAATATTTGCATTTTAGGAAAAACTTCACAATTGTAAGACTACTTTGCAGTGAACTCATTTCAGAGTGTTAACTTGCCACCTGGAAATGAATACCATTGTAATCAAAAGCATCCCAATATTTCTGTATAGAATAATGTTTTGTTCCAATTCATTTTTTTACATTTCTGGACTTGCTGGAATCATAAGATTTTTAGATAAGTAGACCATTGTTTCCTCCTAACCAAAGGCACTTTCAAGAAAGCAAGATATTTCCTATTGCAGGTTCCTATTGCAAACTCCTTTGATTAATGAAAATTCTGAATTAATTTGTGAAGTGCTTCATAGACAAACCTCAGCACTGTTTAAATATGGTTGGGTAATATAACTGATAGTCTTGCAAAGTTGTAAAAAATAATCTAGCAAATGTTTTGTTGGACAATATTCAAGTGATTTTACTTTTATTTCCTTGTAGAATCCAAAAAAGGAAAAAGTCTACCTGTCAGGATACGGAGTAGAGTTGGCCATTAAAAGCACAGAATATAAGGCTAAGGATGATACCCAGGTGAAAGGTGAAGTCCTACCTTTAAAAGTAGTAATAGTTTCATGATGAAATAAGATATGATGAAAAGTTCATTGTGATTCTCTTCATAGCCTAACAGTTTTTCAGGGCATTTTAAGGCTACTTATTTATAATTATTATTTCTTTATAGTATTTATATCCCTTTCTTTATCTAGAAATGGATATAGTTCCAGTGTTTATATTCCTTTCTTTAGCAGTGTAATTTGCATATCAATAAAAGAAGGTAGCTCCTCTCCTCAGTTTTACAAACTGAAAAAGTCACCATATAAAAAGGAAGGATAGCCTTGGTAAAGGAAGAAAAGGATACTTTAGTACTCATTCTTTTTTTTTTTTTTAAAGTTTTTATTAATTTTCTACAAACAGACAAACATACAAAACATTAAAAACATCTACTCTCATATATACTTCCGGTGTATCGGTTGGTTCATCAGTTTTGTGCATTCATTTTATAGTGTCAATTACAATTATATTGCATAACCACTCATATTGTCAATCCATATTCTAATATTACTAAAAAAAAAAAAAAAAAAAAAATCTTTTTCTGACTATACCTTTAATCATTCATGCTTTGCGAGATAACAATACTTCAAACAGTTTATTCTATAATTTATCATATAATCATAACAAATCAATCCTAAAAAACTCTTCATATATATAATATTAATGCTCTATTATTGTATTTTATCATCTAACCATTGATAAAAAAAACCCCAAATTGCATAAAATTGTTTGTCTTCTTGTTCTCTAATTTCAAATGTCAATCTACTCATCTCAGCACATTCCAATATTTTCTCAATAATTTCTTCCTGCAATGGCATTTTCTCATTCTTCCAGTTTTTAGCAAATACAATCCTAGCCGCTGTTAATACATTTACAATCAAATATTTCAAGTCTTTATTATATATATCAGGTAAAATTCCCAATAAAAAGATCTCTGGTTTCAAGTCTATGTGTTTCTTTGTCATTTTTTCCAACCACATGTGAATTTTAGTCCAATATTTTCTAGCATTCTCACAAGTCCACCACATATGATAGTATGAGCCAGGTATCTGATGACATTTCCAACATTTTTCAGATTTATTCTTGAACATTCTTGCTATTCTTGTCGGGGGAAGGTGCCACCTGTAAAACATCTTATACAAGTTTTCTTTATATGCTATTGACATTGTCATTTTATAATTTTGAGACCACAATTTTTGCCATTGCTCTAAATCAATTCCATATCCAAAATTCTTCCCCCATGCAATCATAGTTTCTTTAACTTGTTCTTCCTCTAGCTTAATTCCCAATAAATAACCATATAACTTTTTAATCACTTTCTCATCAGTACCCATCAATATCTTATCTAAATCAGTCTGTTTATCATAGAATCCTTCCGTTTTAAAATCTTCAAGATATCTTGAGTGTATTTGTGCATATGAAAACCAATTCATCCTTATACCTTGTTCCTCTAAATTTTGGATCGTTTTAAGTCCACCTTTTCATCCAACAGTTCCCCATATCTAACTGTTTGTTCCTTTTTATAGATCATAGGATAGGAAAATGCTTCAATAGTCGATAACCAAACTGGAATTTTCAAATAACATTGTTTTTTTATCTTCTCCCAATTTAACCACAAAGACTCCCGAATATAATGTCTTCTGAAATACCCCTGTGTTTTAGTTCCCTTGTACCATAAAAAAGCATGCCAGCCCAACAGTAAATCATGTCCTTCTAATGTCAACAATCTATGTTTTCTTAATGTTATCCATTCTTTGACCCACATCAAACTTTCAGCTTGATAATACAATTCCCAATTAGGCAGGCCAAAACCTCCTCTATTTCTAGCATCTTGCAAAAGTTTTAACTTTATTCTCGCTTTTTTACCTTGCCATATAAACTTCAACATAGTTTTATTTAAATCTTCAAAATAGTCTTTTCCAAGTCTAATTGGTATTGTTTGAAAGAGAAATAAAATTCTAGGTAAAATATTCATCTTAATTGTTGAAATTCTCCCTATTAATGACAATTGTAAATTTTCCCATTTCTTCAAATCTGTAATTATCTGTTGTTTAAGTTTAATATAATTGTTCTCTTTTAATGTGCTACATCTTGCTGTCAAATATATCCCCAGATACTTAACCTTGTTTGTAATTTGAATTTTCAAAAGATCTGTCAGTTCTTCTCTTTGTCTCAACAACATATTTTTTGTCAAAATCTTTGTTTTATCTTTATTTATTTTCAAGCCAGCCATCTCACCATATGTCTCTACCTTTTCCAATAACTTTGGAGCGGTTTCTAACGGGTCTTCCAGAATAAAAGCTAAATCGTCAGCAAAAGCTTGTAGTTTAAATTCTTCCTTTTTAACTTTCATTCCTTTTATATTTTTGTCATCTCTAATATTTCTATTCAACACTTCCAAAGTTAATACGAATAACAAAGGAGATAGGGGACATCCTCGTCTTGTACCTCTTCTTATATTAATAAGATCTGTAAATTCTCCCTCCATCATTACCTTTGCTGTCTGTTTATTATATATGGCTTCTATTGCTTGAATAAATTTTCTGGCAAAGCCCATCTGTTCCAATAATAATAACATAAATCTCCAGTTCACGTTGTCAAATGCTTTTTGAGCATCTAGGAATATCAAAGCCATTTGTTTTTCAGGATGAGCCTTATAATATTCCAAGGTATCCAAAATTACTCTCATGTTGTCTCTAATTTGTCTCTTTGGTAGAAATCCATTTTGATCTGGATGGATAAAATTATTTAAATATTTTTTCAATCTTTCTGCTAAGATTGAAGCAAAGATTTTATAATCTGCATTCAATAAGGAAATAGGTCTATAGTTCTTAATTTGCAACGGGTCAGCCTCTTCCTTTAAAATAAGTGTAATATAAGCCTCTGACCATGTTTTGGGTGTCATCTTTTTTAACATAACTTCATTCATAATTTCTAACAATGGAGTGTTCAATGATTCTTGAAATTTTTTATAGAATTCTGCCGGAAGCCCATCTGGACCTGGTGCTTTCCCATTATTTTGTCTTTTAAATGCTTCATTTAGTTCCATCATTGTTATATTGCTTTCTAACATTTCTTCAGTCTCTTTAGGTATCTTCGGTAAGTTAACATTCTGTAAATACTGTTTAATTTTTTTCTCATCAATATTCTCTTGATTATATAGTTGTCCATAATAATCTCGAATAATTTCCTTTTTCTCCTTATTACCACAACAAACTTGACCTTGATCATCTATTAGTTTCAATATTTTTCTTGATTCCTTCTCCTTTCTCAGTTTATATGCTAACCATCTACCTGGTTTATTTGCATCTTCAAAATAATTCTGTTTAGAATTTCTAATTTTCTGTGCCAGTTCTTCTTTCTCTATTAATTCCATTTTATGCTTAATTACATCCAGTTTCAATTTAATATCTTTTTTCTGTGGTATTTTCTGTAATTCTTTTTCAAGTCTTATATATTCATCTTCCAAGGCCTTAGAGGTTTGTCTTTTCCTAATATTCTTTTTTCTTGTATAGTCTATTATCAAACCTCTTACATATGCCTTCATTGTATCCCAAACATTCTGTATTGAGGTATCTTCTTTTTTATTTTCTTTTAAAAAAAAGACCAATTCCTTCTCCATCCATTGTATAAAATCTTTCTCCTTTAAAATGGTATTGTTTAATGTCCATCTCGATCTTTTTTTTTGTCCCTTCCATTTAATTGTCATTGGACTATGATCTGCCCAAGTACTTATTTCAATATTTGTTTCTTGAATAGTAGATATTAATTCTGTTGAGATCCAAATCATATCTAACCTGGACCATGATAAATGTCTATTAGAATAAAAAGTATATTGTTTAGTTTTAACATTTCTTTCCCTCCAAATATCTTTTAAGGTTAATTCATCTGTCATTTTAAAAAAAGATTTAGGGAGAATCTTTCTATTTTGTTTTGTTGTTGTTATATAGTCCAATTTATTGTCCACAATTCCATTAAAGTCTCCCATCATGATTATGTTAACATAGTCCAGTCTAATTATTTCCATATGTAGTTTTTTATAAAACTCTTCTTGTTTATCATTCGGGGCATAAATTGCAATCAAGAGTATTTTTTTATTATTATCCATTATTTCCACCATTAATACTCTTCCATCTTCATCCGTGTAGATCAGTTTTGCTGGAATATCTTCTTTAATGTAGAGAACCACTCCTCTTTTCTTACATTGAATCAAAGAAGTAAATATTTTCCCTAATTTTGGCTGTACTAACAAATGCTCATGTTGCTTTTTAATATGAACTTCTTGTAAGCAAATTATATCAAATTTTAATTTCTCTAATTTGTGAAAAGTTTTCCTTCTTTTAACAGCTGAGTTAAGTCCATTTATATTCATTGTAATCAGTTTTTTTTCTTCCATGATTATGCTTTATATTTAGGTCTAACAGCTCTCGTAGCTCTCACTTCACGTTGTTCTTTACTGTCTATCTGTCCACCTACAACTCCTTTCTCTTTTTCAATCTCCAGTTGTTCCTCCAGAAGCTCAATTAATGAGATCTCTTTCTCTGCCTCCTCTTTTTTTCTTCCAAAAAATTCTGCATAGAAAAGTTCTGCTTTTTCAATCGAGTCAATTCTATGTCTCTGCTCTTGCCACGTAAAAATTAGTCCTTCTGGTATCAGCCATCTGTTGTTCACTTCATTTTCCAGTAGCATTTTGGTCAAAAATCGATATTCTCTTCTCATCTCTCTCACTCTTCTAGGTATTTGTTTTAAAACTACAATCTCTTTGCTTTTATATTTCAATGCTTTTTCTCTTGCCACTTGTAATATTTGTGTTCTGATGGATTTTTTAGTAAATCTAATATGTACTTCCTTTGGTAGTTTATTTCTCATCGCATATCTTGTATAAACTCGGTATATCTCATCTACTCCGTCCATCATTTTTTCCTCAGTAATTTCCAGAAGATCTGCCAATATTTCTATCATTATCATAGCCAAGTTTTCTCCTTTTTCCTCTTCTATATTTTGAAATCTAAGATAAAATTCTGATCTTTCCATCTCCCACCTCAACATCCCATTTTTTTCTTGTTCTATCACTGTTAATCTAGTGTCAATATTTCCAATCTTCTCCTCTCTTTGTTTTCCTTCTTCCTCAATTTTTTGGAATCTCTCCTCATACTTTCCCATCATTTGTTTAAAATTTTCATCAGATTTCTCTATTTTTTTGTCCATGGTATCTATTTTTATCTTAATATCTTGAATTCCTTGCATAATCATCTGTAAATTTACTTTTTCTTGTTCCTTATCTTGCTTTAACATTGTCTGAATTGAAAGTTGTCCTTCAAGTGGTGGGGAAGCAGAGGTAGAAGCAAAAACGCCAAATGGTTTTGGCTTCCTGCTCATTTTAATATTTCCAAGTCTTCAAGCTCTCTTTGACTTTAAATCCAGCTGGTATAGTAACCAAATATAGTCCAAAAAAATCAAAAAGAAAAAAAAAATCCAATAGTAAAAAGCCCAAAAGCAAAAAAGAAAAAAGGAAAAAGGAAAAAGAAAGGTCTTCAGGTTCTTCTAGACCCTAATCCAATTAAAATAAATGGAAGAAGCAAAGAAGCAAGAGAAAAAAAAAAGAAAGAGAAGAAAAAAGAAAGAACTCTGAGGCTTTCCCTTTAAAATAAAAAGCAAGAATACTAGAGTTAAAATTAACCAAAAAGGCTGGCGAGTAGGAGTTTCAAAGGTATATATATATATATATATATATGCACTGTACACTGCATTTTATTTCTTTATCCAAGGCTCTTATTATGACTGTCTTCTCCAGCAGCTTCAAAGCCAAACCTCAAATGTTGAGATATTGATAAGAGTCCAAGAGAGCACCTGTAATAATATTTTACTGTATTCTCCCTCTATCTTATCACATTAAAATGTCCTTGAAAAGAAGTGCTTTTCTCCCCAATTCAAATAAAATATTTTCAAGCCTCTAGTTGGCAGTGTTACAGCATCTCTAAATACTCTTTCCCCCCCCAGCCAAAAGAAAAAATATTTATAAAGAACTCAAACAAAAAAAAAGATCGTCAAAGGGAGCCTCTATCCTAAAAAGAAAGTTAAAAAGATAAAAAATAAAAATCAAGTGAAAAATAAATATATATATAAGAGAAAATTCAGTCCGGTTACCTACAAAGTCACCTTAAAGTCCTCAAAGAAAATAAGAAAAAAAAATCCAAGTCTCAATTTGACATCACTTAAACGCCGCTCAACCAAGGTTCAGTCAAAAGAAAAATAAAGCCACAGATTTCTTCTTTGTTCAGGATGTCCTTTCAAGTCTTAATCAATTTATAATGCAAAAGAATTTCTCACCCAACCGATACACGCTCATTTAAATCCCTTTCTTTCCGGAGTTGTCCCGACTTCAGCAGCTTTAGAGGCTGCCTTTCTGCTTCCAGCAAAAGGGCTTCTCCCGGATCAAACCAGAGATTTTGCGATATCTCTGGGATCCTGGGACTGTGCCCTTCACAATCCCCGTCTCTACGGGACGGTTTAGGTCCGTTAGAACCGACCAGAGGCAAAAATATCAGCTGAGATCTCAGAGCCCCGAGATCTCAGCTGTAGCACCGAGACGTAGCTCCGCCTTCTCCCTTTAGTACTCATTCTTAATGGTATAAGTACTTTAGGCCTTTTGTCCCAACGCAGTGGAATTCTTGTGAAGAAAGAGAAAGTCTAATCTGGTTTATTAGGGCTGCAGCTGATAGAGAATGCCCTTTATTGATATATTTACCCCTGTTTATTTTCTATAAATTGGGAGACTGAGTTCTAGTCCCAGCTTAGCCATGGAAGCCAAATGGATGACTTTGGGCCAAATACTCAGCCCAGCTCACTTCACAGGGTTGTGATGGGAAAAATAAGATGCAGTTTTACACCTGTTTGCCACCTTGAGTTATTTGTAAATGTTTAAAGGTGGGATATAAATAAGTAAATAAATGTTAATCATAAACCATCAACACTCAATAAAAAAGTCAGCAAACGACATTGTCCTTGTTGTTTGATTTTCTTGCCACTCTGGATTTGTCTCTTGGTTGCCTAAGAAATATTAGACTAGATCAAGGAACTTGTTTTTAAATTTGACTCCCTACTTATGTGACGAATCATTCTGTACTTTGGATAGAGCCTCTGTTGAATTCTGCCAGTCAAGGAAAAGTTTCTGAAGATGTTATCCAGTTC
Organism: Laticauda colubrina; assembly: GCA_015471245.1. NCBI lineage: Eukaryota > Metazoa > Chordata > Lepidosauria > Squamata > Elapidae > Laticauda > Laticauda colubrina. The sequence goes on from BLBF01000053.1 coordinate 9,808,523, forward strand.
CTTGACTTAACACTGATTTGTTATATGATTTGCTACTGGCTTCTTCTGAAGGATTGAAAACTCTTTCATGGAGATTTGATACACATCAAAATCTAATTCCTATCATACAGTTACTTGCCTAGTGTGACTCTCCCTTTTCAATAAATTTGATTATGAATTAAGACAGCAAAGTGATGTATGTATGAAAAGAACAAAAATGATGAATGAGCCAATTTGGTGTAATGGTTAAGGTACTAGGCTAGAAACTAGTAAACCATAAATTGTAATCCCATTTTAGGCATAAAGCAAGCAGGGTGACTTTGGATCAGTCACCCTCTCCCAGCAAGTCCTAGAAGAAAGAAATGGCAAACTATTTCTGAAAAACCTTGCCAAGAAAGCTACAGTGATATGTCCAGAAAATTGCTAGGGCTTGAAGGCATCCCCCTAAAACAAAAATTACCATATTTCATCAATATAATTCATCCTGATTGTTATTAATAGCTTTAAAATCTTGAAAACACGAGTATGTGTTGACTTTTCAAAATGTCTTATTTGACTACTAATAAAAACTATTCTGACTGTTTTTAAGGCAAAATGAACAATGACTTGTTCAAGAACAATATAGTGTAGAGTATCATATTGGCCAAATGTGATTGGACACACAAGGAATTTGTCTCTGGTGCATAAGCTTTCAGTGTACATACAAGCAACAAGCAATAAATCATGATCATAATCAAAAGAAACAATCATCATATATTATAAGATACAACACTCAGTGATAATCATAGGACACAAAAGAAGCAATCAGCATAAATTATAAATTACAAATAACAAGTCATAAGAGGCTAAGGAAATAGGTACCTAATAGGAAAGATGAGAAGGTAGATGAGAAGATAATACAGCCCTACTAAGTGGCTTGACGTCCCAGGGCACAAGATAGTGTTGAGGGAATTAGCTGTTTAGCAGAGTGATGGCATGGGGGGGAAAAGCTGTCCTTGTGGACAGCTTAGCTGTCCTAAGCTGTCCTTAGTTGTTTTGGTATGCAATGCCCTATAGTGTCGTTTTAAGGGAAGAAGTTGAAACAGTTTATGTCCAGGATATGAAGGGGCTGTAGATATTTTTACAGCTCTTCTTCTGGCTCATGTAGTATACAGATCCTCAGTGGAAGGCAGGGTGGTTGCAGTTATTTTTTCTGCAGTCCTAATTATCTGTTGAAATCTGTGTTTTTCTTGTTTGGTTGCTATGCCAAATCAAACAATTTTAAAGGTGCAAATGATAGCCTCAATAATTCCTTTGTAGAATTGTATCAGCAGCTCCTTGGGCAGTCTTGAGTTTTCTGAGTTGTAGGAAGAGCATTCTTTGATGTGCTTTTTTGATGTTAGATAGCAATACCAATATCACTTAGACTTATATATCACTTTATAGTGCTTTACAGCCCTCTCTAAGTCAGCATATTGCCCCTAACAATCTGGGTCCTCATTTTATCCATATCGGAAGGATGGAAGGCTGAGTCAACCTTGAACTTGGTGGGATTTGAACAGCAGTTAGTCAGCAGAAGGGGCCTGCAGTACAGCACTCTAACCACTGCACCACCGAGGCTCCATGATGTCCATTTTAAGTTCTGAGTGACTTAAATAAGTGACTTCTTTTAGTTGAGATAAAAATTTTCAACACTAATCTTCTTTGTAGTCCATAGATATGATGGGGTTAATGAGGAGACAGCATAAAAGCAGAACAATCAGTAGTGATTGTTACTACTGTCTACTATCCCGGTAGTGGGGATAATTGGAAATTGCCACCCATTTAAAATGTGGCCGTGATAACAGGATACGAAATACAAAATCAAGATCAGTAATATGAGACTCTTAAGAAATGGAAGAATGATCATTATATTTTAGGAAGTATAGGGATTATCCTCATATTAGAAAAATAGAAATGACTTGCTTTTGTCCTATCCTGTCTTCTCTGTTATTGACTGTTTCCTATCTATTACAATAACTTCATATTTTACATGTTCATATTTTTGTAGGTACAGATATAAATTCAACAGTAATAAGTGATAGTGACCCAATTGATGAGGTGCAAGGATTCCTGTTTGGAAAATTAAGGTAGGTCATTGTATGTGTGGATAATCCTGCTGAGCTTTTTCTTTCATATTTCCAAATCAAACATTCCAAAAAGTGGCTTGCAGTTTTGTTTTTCTCAAACTAAAACCTATAAGAGTGTGGAAAGGTGACCTAAATTCATGTTGACCAGGGCAATTGTTTGTTTCTTTGATGATTGAGATTGATTGTCTGATGTTTTTTGCCCTTTCAGGCAATCACATCCCCATTTGGAAGAAGAACTGAAAGAATTAAGAAAGCATCTTGTGGAAAGCACCAATGAAATGGCACCATTAAAAGTGTGGCAGTTACAGGGTAATCTGCCCTTAATAGATTTGTCATTTGGGTCTGTATTGGGCAAATCTGAAAAATATCCTCAATATAAATTTGTGATCAGTTGTCTGATCACAAATTGATCACATCCTTGCTTTGGAAATAGTTCTGTAACTTCAGCATAAAGTATTCTTGTGACAACAAAATTATTCACACATATAAATGTGTTTGGAAGTGATGCAAGATTTATTTCTTCTATACACTGAAACTTGGCAGGGACTCAGATATTGGCAGACACATGAAGCCATCTTAAAATGCATTTAGAATATGCTAAAATGGTTTAAAACATTTGAAAAACAGCTTCTTTGAAGCTATTGTAAAATAAAAATAAGAGCATGGATTACATAGGAATAGAAACAAATACAGTAAATTTGTGATATGTGGGTGTAGATATGCACCTGTTTAATAAGGTTAAAAAACTTAAAGGCCAAGTTGTTTTTTTACCTTATTAGGCAATTTCAATTTGACAGTTGTCATTTTAATTTATTAAGATATTCAAGAAGATGTCTGTAATCAAATTGATAAAATGTTTATTTGTTTTCTTGTGAAGTTTATTGTTCTATCAAAGAACATTCTGTGATCATAGTTCAATAAAGCAACTTCAAAGCACTTTTCATCTACTAATTTCTGGTCAATTAGAATTAGCCAGAAAAATCATAGAAAATCCATAGATAAAAAATCCATAAAAAGATGGGAAACACCACAGAATTTTCTCTTACGTCCACATTGATACTTTATAGTATCTAATATTGTTCATTGTGTTTATCTGGACAATATAATTTAAATATAATTTAAACAGGTATGCTTGTAAAATTGGGTAATATCTTTACTTTGGGGATCTTTTTGAGATAAAGTTACAGTTTGCCTGTATTTTTAAGTACTTAAAAAGTGAAATGATGAACATACTAGCTTGATAGACTGAAAGACCCCAAGTATGAATCCATCAACCATGTGAACATTGTCATTAAACTTATATTTTTGATTTAAAATAATTAGTTTTTGATTGAACCAATTGTTTTCATTTACAGATTTAAGTTTCCAAACTGCTGCTCGTATTCTGGCTGCTCCCACAGTGGATGCTTTGACAGTCATGAAAGATCTGGGTCAAAATTTTCCTACAAAGGCTAGGTAATTATTCTTGTTGCTCTTAAGTAGATTTATAAATAATATGAATTAAGAGAACAGAGAAGAGTCTTCATTGTAATATATGAAAAAAATATTTTGGGGGGAGGTAAACAATATTGGAATTTCCTTTTGGCAATATATCCATTTCTATTTGATCAGTTCACCCTATGTGCATGATGGACCCTTATGGGCTGAAGAGGGAGCTTGGGGTTGTTCCTAGGGTCATGGTACAAGTTCAGCCAAGGCCTTAGTTGCTGCTTGAATGAGAAAGCGACAATAACTTTGAACTGGATTACACCTATGTACTCGCCTTATGTGATTGGATTCAGAAAGACTCTGATTTTCAGAGGAACTCTGGGTGATGAAGCAGTATAAAACATGCCTAGAGCTTTGCTGAAAGAAAACAAAGAATGAATCTGATTCAGTGCAAATAAAAGCCTACCTTTAACATTTTCCATCCTTATTGTGACTGGAGAAAGACCCAGCCAGGAATCTTTTTAGGATAGTCCATTTCTTTGAGGGTAATCAAGAGAAATTCCCTCCTTGAGTAATTTCTATTTCCTACCTTGGTAATGAGGGACTAGATATTTTGAGTCCATGTAAGACCTTTTTGTAGAAGAGAGTAGTTCTGCTTGCCTTGAAAGATGTGATTGAAGAAGCCATTGCTGGACCCAATGAATCTAGACAATTTTTATCTAGTCTCCAACTTTCCTGTTTTAAGAAAGGTTGTTGAGATTAGCTCACAGTTCCAGAGGATTTCTGGAGGGACTGGATTATCTGGACCTCTTTCTAGCCATAATACTAATATGCACTTACAGTACCCTTAATTTAGTAAAAGAAAAATTGAAATGGTACAATGATTTAATGGAGTATTTGGCTTTTTGTAGGGCAATAACAAAGACAGTTGTTCCTTCAGAACTGAGGTCAGAAATTGAAGAGAACCAAAAGGTAAGATCATGTACATAGGAATATATTCATAGTTAAGTGGGGATATGTTCTAATCGGACGTTAAGGTGAACTAGTAATCTATTCGTATACACTACAGTATTTATTGTCAGATTTGTGCTCTCCCTTTCTGTCAAGGTAACTTTTTATGCTGCTAAGTACTTTCAAACAAATAGTTCTTTTAAGAATAGATTATAGTAATAAAATGCTTACATTTTATATTTTTTAAAATTCTGCAAAGCTTGTTCAGATTTTTAGAAAGCAGAATAATTGCAGAGTATCTCTTCACACAAAAATATTGTTCAGTGACATCAAATAGCTGTTTAACTTTTTCTAATATATGGATAATAGTTTGAGCATTTGTCATGTAAAAGTTTTACGCACGCACACACACGCACAAAATAAAACATTTTGATTTCTTTCCTGACAAATGCAAATTAAAAATACCTCCCCCCCCCCCCCCCCCCCGAAATGATGGTTTTCCTAGATAAGTTCTTGGAAGAGTGGACATTTTGCAATTTAACTTGGTAACCAATTTTCTTCAGAGAATGTTGAAGTACGTTCTGACTTCAATTTATGTGAGCAACACTATGGGACTAGAATTACCTGAGGAGAAATGCAGAAGGAGCGAATAAAAGGGAGGCCATGGATAAATTGAATAATATTCTTTCTTTCTTTGACTGTAGACAAATCTGGTTTCTACATTGCTGTAAATGCTCAGAAATATTGAGCTAATATATTCATAACTAGTTTGATTCTAAATATTTCCTTGGAGATAACAATTAGAGATTACTCATGAGAAACGTATATTGTACCACACAAAATGAAAGCTGGAAGGTTTAGATATTTAAAAAAATCTGTGTTATGAATCGGTTTTTCTATTTAGTCATAATACAGAAACTGATGTTGTTATATTTGTGCCTTTAAATAAATTCCTCACTTCTGTCAAGATTTGTAGTTCATTGTGAACTGTTACTTGATTAATTCAATATAGATCTAATTGGCAGAATAAATTCTGTGATCCCCTTTCCATCTATATGTTTATTATCTATTTCTTCAAACCAAAGCTGTCTTTTGTCTGACAACTGCTGCCTAATATTTGTTTCATTTTTGTGACTGTGAAAAATACTCAGGGACAAAACTATTCAATGAGCTCTCAAGAGTCCTTTTCTAGAAATAGAATTACTGTAGAGGAATTGGATTTTCACAACACTAAGGAAATAAATGATGGGATAAACTTAATATAACCTGATGCCTGACCAAAATGAGGCAGTCATTTATGATTGAGGACATCCTCTTTGACTTGCTTTAAATCAGCATCCACCCAACCTGGTACCATCAAGATAGACTGGAACTGCAGCTCTTAAAATTCAAAGTCAGATGGCAAAAATATTGCTTTTTTTTGGCTTTCTTTCCTTGAAAAGATGAAATATTGTGGCCAAATTCATCATTTTAGCTGATTCAGCATGCATGTATTATTTATAGGTGATGACTTAACTGTTCAACTAAGATTTCATTCAGCCATCATATTAGATGTTGCCATCCACAAAACCTTTACATTTGTGTAGAATGCCCTGTCTTGTGTAGAATGCCCTGGATATAACTTCCTTTTCCATCAACCATTTTGAAATCATTTATTTAACTGTTGTTAGTAGTTATAGATCTTAAAGCTTGTTATTTCTTTCCTTTTTTAAACCTACACTAAAGCTTTACTCTGGTTATATTTATTTCAAATAAATATACATATTTATTTTTGTGACTCTATAATTAAAAGTTTAAATAAATGTTTTATTTCTATGCCCGTGGGTAAGGAGATGATATGTAGCCTCCTCCAATCTGACACCTTGCAGTTATGTTGGTAGAACTATAGTACAGTATTAATACTTCTGGAGAATACCAGGTTTGAAAAGGTTGAATTGAGTTTTCCTTCATCTTATAAATAAATTGAAATCTTACAAATAGTAGCAATAAAATAATGGAAAAGAGGGAGTCGGTACCATGTTATTTACAAAATGTTAACCTCTCTATGCTGATGTGAAAGTGAAAAAGATCAGCTGCTCCCTTAAAGTGAAAATCAACTTGTGATTAATATGACTTACTATAGACAGCAAGATTATGCTTAATTTAAAATGTATTCTCTCATTATTCTGATTCTGCAGAAAACCAAACTATTTATTTCACTACACATGATCAAAGCTGATGTAGCATATTGTCATTTTATTAAATAGTAGGAAAATAGGCAAAATGAATTTACTCTAAATGAGAAGGTTAGGCCAACCAAACTCAAATCCCTCAATCTGGCTGAAAATTACATGTAAATATATATTCATGAACAATTTTATATCTTTATAGGTGAACTTTGAGAAAACTATACAAAAATGGCCAATTTCAATGCCTCAGATTGTATTAATGGCTTTCTTACATTTTTTCCAGTACTTCAAAGGGACTTTAGGTTTACAATTGGGAGATTCGGCCCTATTCATCAATGGACTGCATATAGATCTAGATACACAGGATATATTTAGGTATGAATTCTTCAGAATGTTCCTTCTTGCTTAGAATTCAGTATAATAATTCTAAAAGGCTAGAGTACATCAGTACCCATGTTTTAAAATTTAATGTGATATGATTTACGATTTTTCTAGCTTACTTGATGTCCTGAGGAATGAAGCTCATGTTATGGAAGGGCTGCATAGTTTAGGAATTGTCAGGCGTTCCATGCACAATGTGCTGAAGTTGAACATCCAGCCATCTGACTCTGATTATGCTGTAGATATCAGAAGCAGCACAATTTCAGTAAGTATACACTTTGTCTACGTTATGGTGATGTGATGACTCCAATGATATTGCTAGGAGAACTAGAATAAATTCTTTGTGCAGAAAATTTGCACTTTAGCAAAGAAGCCCACGGAGTGAACAGCTTTTTCAGCAAGAAATAAGACAGAAATAGAGGGAAAATAATACTGTATTACAACATTATATTACATATACAATGGTATATATTCATACCCAACATTTTCATTTAATATCTGCTGTATTGTTTCATTTAAGTGGAATCTCTAAACGTGATATTTAAGTAAGTGGTAAAATTTAGCTTACCTTTCTCTAACTTAATATTTTCCAATTGTACTGTCCTATAATGGCTATGCCAATGGAAATATGGAGTTGTGCTTAAAGGATCTGCTTACAAAAGCTAATCTTAATCTTGGGAATTTGTTCTTTATAGTGGATCAATAATCTTGAAATTGACAGCAAATACAATTCCTGGCCTTCCAGTGTCCAGGAATTGCTTCGTCCTACTTTCCCTGGTGTGATCCGACAAATAAGAAAAAATTTCCATAATTTTGTGAGTAATATTAGTTTATGCTAACTTTATTCTAAATAGCCAAGATAAGATGGGTTTATATTTGTTTATCTTTTGCCTTCTAATAGTGCACGGGTGTCAAACAGGTGGCCCGTGGGCCAGATGCATCACGCACAGGCCATGCCCATCCTGGATCCGTAAAGGCAAAAAACATTGCAATATGTCATGTGATGTGATTGAGTTTGACACCCATGTAACAGTGCATTTGGATCAGATACAGTTTTATTCTGGGTATTCATTGTGTTCTTGAGGCTGATTATAATTTTAAAAGGTGATATTCTTTCATTAATCACCTGACAAATTTGAGGGAATAATCTACCCAATATTAACTTATGAAGTCGGATAAAACAAATGCGTGCATTTGTTTATTTGTTTGTATGAAATATGTAGCTGAAAGAAAAAGATGGATTCTTCTGCATTTAGTTAATTATGGCTTTCTTACTGGAAACAATAGTAAACTAGCTTCAGAAACTGCAGTGTTATCTCATTTTAATTCTACTCAGAGTTCATTGTTCTAGCTGTCAGGATAAATCCTTATCTATAAGGAATGATATAAATTAGGGTTTGCCATGTGGAGAAAGAACATTATAAAAACTTGGATGGAGATTGTGGTTGTTCATGCCATGGATTTGTGCATTGCTTTAATTTGATTATATGTTATATGTATTAGACAACTGAAGCTCTAATTTAGAAAGCTTTTGAATTTGGCCACACTTGGCCACACTTGTATATTGGGCAGACCAATTTTAAATATTAATATATTTTTGTTTATTTGTCTGCTAAACCTAATTGTACATTGTGCTCTTTCAGAAGTTTTGAATGAAATTCATATTCCTAATTTTGTTATACTTTCAGGTGCTTCTCCTAAATCCATCCCATGAGAGTTCTGCAGAATTGCTAGGTGTGGCTGAAATGTTCCTGTCTAACCATATACCACTGAGGTAAAATTGCAGCTTTTTTCATTCAGAACTTTTATGTTTATTTTTGAAACTGAGTAATATTCTCATTTATTCTACTTTTCGATCCTGAGAAAAGAAAACATTTCGACATGTTGAAATTCTCATTAGTATTCATGTAATCTTCCCATGTCTTTTTCCTAGCCATCTGGGAAAAATGATATAAGCCCTTTTTGTTTGTTGACAAATATTGACAGAGTTTGTTGACCAATGTGATACACACACGCACAAACATACATACATATGTAGATGATGTTTTCTCCAGTAAGAGGTAAAATTAACCTTAAAACATTTTACCATGCCTCACCATTTCTGTGTTGGTTTTGTTATTGCACAAGCACATGATTTGGTCTGGCTACAAAGTTATATATCATTTTTAAGAACTTTTATGTTTATTTTTGAAGCTGAGTAATATTCTCATCTTGCCAAATTTTAGCTATATATAACTTTCAGAGTACTCAACATATTTAATAACTGCAGAGATTAAATGGTTTATTTATGCTTGGTTGATCCGTAGTCATTTCCATTCTACTGGTTGCAGTTAAGAAATGGACAGAACCTGCATTTACCAAAATGATAGATATTGCCATTGAATCATGTACCAATAGTGTTCATGCTTTCAATTTTTGAATATGGTTTAATTGTTTCTTTTAAAAAGGGTTGGCCTGGTCTTTGTGGTTGATAATTCTGAAGATGTTGATGGGTTACAAGATGCTGGAGTTGCTCTCCTTCGAGCATATAATTATGTGGCACAGGAAGTAGATACAAATTATGCATTTCAGACAATTATATCTGTGAGTAATTTGTCCCATATGAATGTAAATATATTTCAAATATTTTGACCCTTGCTTGTGATAATGAGAAGAGACACCCAAGTTATCTCTTTGGTATTATTGGGATTGTTTATTTATTATAATCAAATTTATATGGCTGTCTATCTCATAGAAAATGACTCTGGGTATTGTACAATAATCTTAAAGAGTTAAAGTCAATTTGTTCCTAAAACCTATTTGTTTCTTAAAAGACTTCCTTCTGAAAAGGCAAAACATCTTTCTTTATACTTCAGGACAGACTGCCTGTGATTTGTCTAAGAAAAAGAGGTGTCATATTACCTGATGCATCTTCATTTTTCCTTCTCATTCTGTAATTATACTGATAACAGTGAAGGACAATATATTACCTTTCAGGAAATTTATTAAAATTCTTCTGTCTCTTTCAATTTCCACTCTCTTTCCTCTTTCCTTTATTGCCATTATATCTATGCTATGAGAAGATAGCTATCTCTTAGAGAAGAATCATATGCATTATACAGAAGGAAACATTTCCATTTCCCCTAACTTTAATGGTATTTATGTTCACAACTGATTCCCTTCTAGAGGCTCATTTAAATTAAATTAACTGTGAACTCACGAAGCATCCCTGATCTGCTCTCGAGTTGCCATCCCTTCATGAGATCATACTAAAAACTTTCTTCAGGGAAAAGTCAGAAGAAATTTTTTTTTCATCAATAAGTACTTGTAAGAATTATAATAAGGATGGTGTTTAATGCATTTAAAAATGTGTGTTGTGTGATATACTAACCAACCTTTCAATAAATCAGATCATAAATACATTGTGTTCCCATACAAAACACTGAACATATTTGTGAGGTTAAAAAGAAGTGATACTCCTACACTGTCTTGTTTAGAAATATATTTTTGGGTGGGTGGGGAGTCAGTAAAAAACAAAGCACTAGTCATCATGGTTAGTTTTGAACAAGTTTGAAGAAAGAGAAAAAGTGATGCCAAGTAAGAGAGAGATGTTCCAGTAATCTTCTGGAGATTGTGTATTTCACATTTCCCTTTACAGATGTATAACAAAGTGAATGCAGGAGACAAATTGAAGGTGGAACATGTGATTAGTGTTCTTGAAAAACAGTACCCCTATGTAGAAGTAAACAGCATCTTAGGAATTGATTCTGCCTATGATCAAAATAGGAAGGTAAGGAATTCATATTGTTACTATTTATACTGTACTTTTTAACATCAGTATATAAAGCATACATATACTTTAGATGCATATGGAAAGGAATTACTTTTATATGCCTGAGGTAGTATTAAAAATTTAAGTTAGTAAAATAACTTTCTGTGCAGGAAATAAATTATCGGTACTCAGAGAAGATTATATCTACCTTTAATATGTCAGGGTTCCAAGTAATACACCCATAACAAACAAAATTCTGAGGCAGGTAGATTCCTGAAAGAATAATTTTGTTGGATATATTGTATTTGCACAGTTTTGGTGAAAACTGACTTATGGTTTAAAAGTAAAAAAATTTCCCTTTCTGCAAACAATCAGTCACATGATCCAATCACGGTGCTGTCCTGTTGCCTGGTAACTTCACTCCTCCTCTCTCTGACCAGGTGTGAGAATGTCCTTGGTTCCCAGGAGAAAGTATTTTGTTTTGGCTACAAAACCCCAGCTGTCTCTATTCCCCGCTCCCCATCCCTCAGCTCCAGTATGGCAACACTGAAGCCTCAAAATGGCTTTGGCCAGAACAGCTTCAGACTGGACATAATGATTGTATATCAAAATACAGATAGAATAAGAAGCAAGCAGTGCAACCTTTTTTCATTATTGAAGTTAGAAAACCATTGTGATGAGTTAATTCTATGCATGGTACTTAACACCAATATTCACCAAATGTATGTCCCTCTCCTGATAGGTATTATCCATAATGATTGGGAATTCATAAAATAGTAGTTACATCTCACCTGGATTAGGTAGGAAATGTCCCAGCTTTGAATTTTAGGGAAATTATTTTAAAGGTTTATTTTCATTATTATATACCCATAGATCAGTGCTTTTCAACTTGCAACTTTAAGATGTGTGAACTTCAATTACCAGAATTATCTAGCCAGCTTTTCAATTCATTTCTATAGATATTTCAGCACAAAATTCTTTTATAAAATATTTCTTAAATATATAACAAGCTACTAATTTTACTGGCTATCTGGTCTAAATATAGAATATTTGTTCCAGATGTTTGCCTTTAAATTAGATTGAATCGATAAATAATACTGCATAAATAATGTGACGTACTGTAAGCATATTGTGCTATGTTGGTACAGTTTATTCATAAAACCTATTAATGGAGTATCTAGTAAGAGAAAATAGGAAAGTCATTGTATGTTCTCTGTCTTCTTTCTATTTCAGGAAGGATATAGTTACTATGAACAGACTGGTGTTGGTCCTCTACCCATTGTGCTTTTTAATGGAATGCCACTTCAAAAAGAACAACTGGATCCAGATGAACTAGAAACAGTAACTATGCATAAAATCTTAGAAACCACAAGCTATTTCCAAAGAGCTGTGTACTTGGTAAGTTAGATTTCTGATTAACAAGAGTTTCAAGAAATTCATCGAATATTTTTGTATTACAGCTTATTTTGTGTTCCTTAAAGAGCTTTAGATCAAGATTTGTCAAGCAATCTTCACTGTACTACCAAATATTTTTAAATTGACTATATACAATATACAGTATATCTAAAGTAATTAATGTAGTATAAGCTATTAACAGAAATAAATCAGCTTTTTAGTGGGTGTACAGAAATAACTTGGTAGCGACCTTATAATAGTGGAATACAACATGTAAATGATTTTTAATTTTTTAATGATTTATTTTATTATTTTGATTTTCCAAATAATTCCAGCATTTTGATCTTGATCTGTGTTTCAGGGTGAATTATCCAATGATCAGGATGTAGTTGAATATATCATGACCCAACCCAATGTTGTTCCAAGAATCAATTCTCGGATATTGATGTCTGACAGAGAATATATAGATTTAACTGCAAATAGTAAGGCCAATATAAAGCATTTTTTAAAAGCATGATCTGGAACGTAACAAAAGAAATCATTGTTTTACATAATCTTCATAAGCCTGCCCCCCCATCCCCCAGTTCTAATTTAATCATAAGGAGGCAATTGAAAGCATAGCCCTCCTTTGTAAGCCAACCACAATTTTTCCTTTATTGTGAAAAACAAGAAATTGATCAGCTTACGCTACAGAATGTTTCAAAAGGCCCAGGATCAAAAACCTGGTTTATTGTTTAAACTAACTCTAACTTGTCAGTTAAACTAACTCTAACTAACTTGTCATAGATTAAATGAAATAACAAATACGTGCTGTTTTAAAACAAAACCAGTATTTCCAAACTCTTATTGTAGTCACAGAAGGTGAAGAGAAGAAGATATGTTTCAGAGGAACCTAATATTTAGCAATGATACCAACAGTTGAACTGTGGGGTAATTAGACCTCTGCAAGCTTGCAGATGTTTCATTATCCAACTAGGCAATATCTTCAATCCTAGAAGAAGTGGGGTTTGTCTCTGTTTATATACAAATGGCTTGCCCTGTCAGTGTTGGTAGGAATGTTCTTAGTGGTTCCTTCATTAGATTGTTTACTGTTAGCTTGTTTGTCTGAGTCAGTATCCTATTCCCTTATTGTACTGATTATTATTATTTTTTATATTCAGGTTTTTATTTTATAACATATAACAATTCAAATTTCAATTAAACTGTGTTGTTTTAGTACAAATAGTTTTAGGAAATCATCAAAATGTTTACAATATTCATTACATTAATATTGATTATAGTAGTGTTAGTAATAATAACAGCAATATTATTTCTTTAACCCCTTATTGTACTGATGATGTTATCTAGTTGGATAATGAAATGTCTGCAAGAGAAAATCAAGCTCAAAGAGCCTAAATGACCCCACAGTTGAACTATTTTTATCGTTGCTCAATATTAGGTTTCAACAACCAAGCTTAGAGAGCACCACATTTGGGAATGATTTAATATGTCTTCTGAACCTAAGATCTTGACCAAGTTGTTACAATGACTCCATCTCTTGCACCTCATTGAAACCATATTATAAATGGGTGAATGGATAGATTGAAAGCAGTAGTAGACAATAACTGTAAAGGGAACAGAAAATACATTGGAAGTATGTGTTGTATATTGGTTTGTCTGCCCTGATGAATTATTATGTATGCACATATAATCTTTTGCCTGTCAAGAAATGTATTATTAAAATTTTTATTTTCAAGACTTAGGAGGGTAAAATTTCTTTTGTTTTAAAATAATTTTTATTAAAGAGGTTTTCAAATATGTAAGGGATGCAAAGAGTTCCTTCATACATGACTAAAATGTTCAAATGCACATATGGGGGCTTTATTTATTTATTTCCTACATGAAAGTCTCTTCATATCAGCAATAGAATATCACACAATCTTCAAAAGCAGCTTTGGGAATTTGAGAAGAAATTGAAAGAAAGTGGGGGCAGAAATATATTGATAAATAATTGACAATTCCACCTAGATTGCAATGATTGCAGAATGTAAATCCCTTACATATTTGAGAAGGTGTGTTTGCACAAATGCATACTATACAAAGATAGTTTTAATTTTGTCAGATCTATAAAATCAAATATTAAAATGTTTGTGCTAATAAGTGGTTTGCTGATAAGGTGTCTCATTTATTCTACTTGCTCATGTTGTTAGATAGTTCTCTTCTAGAGAGTTATCACAGTTGTATTTATTTTTTTCTAGACAATTTCTATGTGGATGATTATGCTAGATTTAGTACCTTGGATTCCAAGGACAAGACAGCTGCCATAGCCAACAGCATGACTTATCTAACCAAAAAAGGTACAGTTATGAGTTCTTTCTTCTTTGAGTATTGCATGTGATGAAGAAAATATTAATACCATATTATGCACAGGTGTCTTTTGTTGAAAAGACTAATGAAGCCTAAAAAATTTTCTGGTTACTCTTTATGCTAAAATAAAACATATTTTCCTCTCAATCTTAGTACATAATTACCTTTATTTACATTTTTAGTCTGTGGAGCAGAATATAAAAAGTCAGCCTGTTATAGTCTGCTCGTAAATAATATAATTATTACATTAAACACTCCAAATATTTTTTTTTAAAAAAGGTTCCATTGCAAGGTGAAATGGCTTTCCTCTGTCCTTTTATCTGCTCTACCAGGGCTGCCCAACCTCTGGTCCACGGACCATTACCAGTCCGCAGTCCATTGGGAACCGGGCCACGCAAATGGCGGGTGAGCACGCAAGTTCACAAAGCTCCATTTGCACAAGCGGCAGGTGTGCACACAAAACCATTCCCTCCCTCCCCCCCGCACCACCGTTGCTGCCAGTCTGCAGAACCAGGAAGGTTGGGGACTGCTGTGCTATACTATACTATTTTTTATTTGCAATACATAATTTTTTGCCACTTCTTTCCTGCCCTGCTATATTATGTATTTGTTTCTATAAATGTGGTCAACTGCCAACCTTGTTTACAAATAAGTGTTGAATTTTATCTCTATTACCCATGTTGGTTGCAATCATCCTAATCTGCAACTGAGGAAAATGAGGAATACTGGTGAACCAATGCACACACAGTAATTTTATGCCAGATAAGCATAGCAGTTCTTCAGGAAAAATCCAAACTTCTTAAATGGACTCTATTCACATTCTGCAATAAATCATTGCATGTTTTAAGCATGATATGCTGATTAAACTACAATGACTGAATTCACAGATTGTGCTAGGCCAAAATATAGTTTGGATTTTTTATCATTTAAATTGTGAATAATATTGTAATATTATGTGTTAATAAACCAATGCGGCTCATTCAGCATTCATAGCTTAGGATAATATATATAAATCTTGCTAGTTATTACAGTTATGGCATCTACTACACAAAGGAGCTGATAGGTAATCTTTTTGCATGATAGAAATTATATTTACTGTTTATTGCTGAAATTTTCCTTTCCTTTCCTTTCCTTTCCTTTCCTTTCCTTTCCTTTCCTT
>BLBF01000053.1:9824198-9861195 GCA_015471245.1 Laticauda colubrina
TTCCCTTCCCTTCCCTTCCTTTCCTTCCCTACCCCTACCCCTACCCCTACCCCTACCCCTACCCCTACCCTGCTGTATCCTATTATGTAATATTTGATATTTTACACTGATATTTGTATCTGAGATGTTTCTGATTTAGTTCTGTTTTTTACATCACCCTAAACATTTGATGAAAAAATATTCAGTAGTCCAATTAAATTAATATGCACATCCAGATTTTTAACTAGCAACTATATTAAAAACATTTCATCCAATGCCTAGGAGATAACGTTTAAGTGTATGGGTATTCTCAACTTTCTCTCTTATTCTCTTATTGTTACTCTTTGAATGAGTTTTAGTCATGGAAGCTTGAAAATATAGATGAAAATCGGGAAGTTGTTACTCCAAAATTTTGTCTTCTGCAGAAGAAATCAGTTTAGGCCAATAGCTTCTCAGTTTTATTTATGGAAGGAATAGTTCAAGTTTAATTAAAGGAGTCACCTCTTTAGACATAATAGGACTGTATTTTTGGAAGGCTAGCTTGTCTCATCCAAGTGGACTGGCTAGCTTCAGATTAGGTTTCATTTTAGAAATTCTTCTAGTCAGATTGGTGGAAGAACCTTGCTAAAACAGTGGAGCTTCCCTATGAATTCTTTTGTTGCTCTCAAAGACATTTAATGCCAAATATGGCAATAATGTCTGGTTATGATACCTCTGAAAGCCTTTAGTATGGTGGGCTGCAGATTCCATGCTAGATAATTATTTAACAGAAGAACAAGTGCATCAAGAAGTTTCTTTTAACAATCGAAATACACATTCTGCAAATTGTTGCCAATATTTCTGGCAAAGGAAACAATATTTCTGCTGGAAACAGTCATTCTTAGATTATTTGAGTTGGTTATAAGGTACTATATGCCCTACAATGGGTCTTGAATATTTAATGAGGTTAAATCTGTAAACTAATTTTATGTTTTTCCACTCTTTCCTGTTTTACTTTTGTCAGGAATGTCCTCCAAGGAAATTTATGGTAATGAACTTGAGTGTTTCTTTTTCTCTCTCTCACTTATTACTAATTTTAATATTTTAAGGAATGTAGTCTTATCGCGAATGAGAAATCATTGCATATTTTTAAAGAAATCTTTGAATAACAATTTGAATGAATAGTGTTTGTTTAAATATTAATGTATCTCTTAACTTGCAGGTTTTCTATATTACTTTTTAAAAATAATCTGAATTTAGTGGTATAATAATTTCATTAGTATAATAACTTCATAATATATCACACACACATGCTTATTTTTCATTCTTTACAAAATAGACTTGATTCAAAATAAGTAGCATTCTTCATAAATACTAATATCCTAATGATTTTGATGTTGTCTAAAAATAGCTTTCTATGCACTGCCCATGCCCAATATGTACATTATTCTAGGATTGTGTTCAATTTTCTTCCTTTTATCTTTTTCTTACATAGATGATACTTTTGTCAGGCCAGTGACGTTTTGGATTGTTGGAGATTTTGATAAACCATCTGGAAGACAACTGTTATATGATGCCATCAAACATCAGGTATGCAGCTAACAACCTTCATCGAAGAACTGGGAATGGGGGAAGACTGAGTTTTACCACCTGTTTGATTTTTGAAGATAGATAAGATAGAGAAGAAAAACTGTTGGGCTTTTATATTTTCAAACAGGGACTGCCCTGTATGTGGTCTCAAAAGCTCTTGTTGGGTGGAGAGAAATTGTCAATCAGCTGGCCTATTCATCATGCCAGTTGTTCATTCTGCTATGGTCATTGGCTCCATTTTTCAGAACTGTTTTCAGTCTTTCTAGTTTTTAGATTTTTATCCTTTTTATTATAAACAACTCAACAGTGAACATACTTCATATTCCTTCCTCCTATTTTCCCTACAACTTATAATTGAGCTGAGAAAGAATGAAGATTGACTTAGATAAGCATAGGTTGCAGAAGGCTGCAGACATGCTGACACGCATATCTCCTAAATCCCAACTGTGTGTTGTGTGGAGGTGCACATCTGTTGTAACTATGTATCATTCATGTGTTTGCAACTGTGTATCATTGCAACTATGTATCGTTCAGGCATTTGCAACATTGTATCATTCACATGTAGTCATTGAGCTTCTGTCTCCTCAGTGACCTTTTGCAGGGCACGTACAAGGGACAAGGAGCTAAACATCTGTAGATAAAGCTTATTTACATTGTGAGTAGTTTGTCTGGCATGCAGCTTTGTAAAGAAGGAATATCCTGATCGAATTATAAATCTCGCAATCCTGTCTGACCTGGTATCTTGCCTGATCTGAGCTATTGTAAATCTTGCATATCCTGTCTGACCTGGGCTTAACCTAGGCTCTGAAAAAACAATCACCCCCTTTTGAAGGAGCATAATAAAAGAGCGTGTACCCAGACATTCTGGGCGCACTCATCCCGAGGAACTTCGTCTCCTGTCGTTTCTTTCTCCTTTCGCTCCCTATCATGAGACGCCCATCTGATGTGGGATAGCAGATACCGCACACATCCTATGTTTGAATGGCTGATCTGACTTCCTCTTTGAGCACCTCCTCACCAGAATGTTAATATTTGCAGAAATATAAATGCACCTTTACACCTATGCAACCATCCCCGAATGACAAGACACACATGTTCCCTGATGTGCAGTGATGTAGATATCTAATCCAGGCTTAATTGGCCAAAGTCATCCAACTGATTTTCATTCCTAAGGTGGGATCAGAATTCAGAGTCTCCTCGTTTCTGGGCCAGCATTTTAATCACTATACCAAACTGGCTTGTGATCTCTGTTTAGGAAAAACAAAAAGCTGACTTGCTGGTTGTCACAGTTATTTCTTTTTTTCACTTAAGAACTGTAAAATAACATTTTAAATCTGCATTTCCTTTTCTTCTGTAGAAGTCCACTAATTTTATCCGGATTGGTGTGATTAACAATCCCAGTGAAGACCCAGCAGCTGAAAACACGATCATTGCCAAGGCCATATGGGCAGCCTTACAGACACAGACATCAAACAATGCCAAAAATTTTATCACAAAATTACTTAAAGAGGAAAATGCAAAGATGCTGGAGGTTGGAACAGATATTACAGAATTTGCTGTTGGAGTAAGTGTTGAAGATAAACAAACACAGTAGGAATAATAGCAAAACACAGCGACATTCTTACTAAATTCCAGCTTCCTTCTGAAGTAACCAGACAGCATAAGATGCATCACATTGTCTTTTAATGAAATATTTCTCCCCCTCCCCTTTTTAGGGTATGGAAATCAATACATTTAAAGTGGCCTTCAAAGCCCCTGAAGTGGGTTTTATTCTTTCACATGCTGTGTACTGCAGGGACGTTCTTAAACTGAAGAAAGGACAGAGAGCGGTGATTAGCAATGGAAGGGTGAGCAAATTATATTGATAAAAGGAGAAAGGCTTTCTTTGCAAATGTCTTAGGTCCCAATGTGGTGTGTTCCCCCTCCCCCGCACAACAGAATGCTAATTTTGGATTCATTTTAATGTAAATCAAACTCTTGACCATATTTTTAAGTCCTTATATGGGCACTCTAAAAGTTGATGAAATAGACTTCTTAAAACGGAATTATTATATATATTCTTTGCTACAGTATACGTTTATAGTTTTTCAACTGTGAATCCTCTATCTCTGAACTTGAAATTCTGATGACCTATTATTACTTATTCATGTATTTATTAGATTTTTACCCCATATAATCTAACAGTCTCTTGGCAACTTCTAGCTATTAATACAGAAATATAACGAGATCAAAAACCCATAAACTTACAAAGTCTTAACAAAGAAATGTTACAAAACCAAATGTCGTTTGGAAAAATTAAGTCTTTAACATCTTTCAGAAGATGGTCAAGATTGAAGCTGCTTTTCTCTTCATGAGTGTATAATCAGACCAATTTTTTTTATAGGGAATTGTGGTGTTATAATCTGTGCTAATTTGTTCCAACTCCATCTTGTTGGTGATTATTCAGGATGGGTTTACAATAGCATTTATCTTAGAATATGTTGTCCTTCATAACTCCTTTGTGATATTAAGATTTGCACAGAAAGTACTTAATAGGCTGCTATAAAACTGAAGGCATTCCCTCCCTCCATCCTTATATCTCCAGTTCTGAAATTCTTTTTCAATGAGGCAGATTTGGTCTTCCCTCAATTATTTTCTATTCCAGACAAACCTATCTTATTTTCCCAGCCATTTTACCTTCTGTCTTTCTGCTGCTCATTGTTTCACTTTCCACACTAACAGCTGTTTAAAGTGCTTATAATATTTTAAACTATTGTAGGGTTCATTTATTCTGCCGTTCCCAACTTCAGTCTTTAAATGTTGCTTAATGTTGTGTATTGAAAATACAACTTAATGTCTAGCAGTGAAATGTTTCTGGTTTTTTTTTTACTAATAATGGTTTGCAGTAAGCATTCAGTGTAGAAGTCTATGGAGTTTCTCAGTTACCCAGGTCATGGTTGTCCAAAAGGTGCTTTTTCAAAAGGCAACTGGACTTTGGTTTTTCTTTGAAGATATTTCACTTCTCATCCAAGAAACTTCTTCAGCTCTCTTGGATGAGAAGCGAAATGTCTTCAAATAAACACCAGAAAACCCAGTTGCCTCTTGAAAAAGCACCTTTGGGACATTCAATGTAGAAATATTTGATTTCTCATAACTATTGTGAAAGACTACCAAGGTAGTTAACAACAGTAGCAACAAAACCAAAATAAAACAATTGGGTCAAATAATCAAGCAGCACATTGATCCTGCAGGCATTAAAAGCTAGTACAACCTCAAATGTCAATAAGCTCTCATACTAAGAGCAACCGAACAAGCATCTTGAAAGAATATTCTCATGGCTAGGTGACATAACCAAAATGGTCTTGTTTCATGTGAATCACATGGCAGGGTAGTATTGATATCGATTTAAATGAAATATTACCATTTTTTTACTATTTATTCATTTATTCAATTTATTTTGCAAAGCTATCGTATGTGTTGTATTCCCAGTGGTAATGCATATTAAAAAACCGTGCATGTTGCAGAATATGTCTGGTTCAGATTTCTTCGTAGTGATCATGATCATACCATTTCATTTTCATTTCAGATTATTGGTCCATTGGAAGCTGGGGAGCTTTTTAACCAGGATGACTTCCACTTGCTAGAAAATATTATTCTAAAGACATCTGGGCAGAAAATAAAATCTCATGTACAGCAGTTAGGAGTGGAGGAAGATCTGTAAGTAAAAACTGAGTAGGTTATAGAAAGGAAAAGGAATTCTTCACTGAGCTCTGTTGATGGTTTCAGTGTTTATGGAATACCTAACAGAGATTCTTCCTTTATCATACCACCCTCCACATAATGGTACTGGTAGTTGTGTATTAAAAACAGAAGAGTAAGATCTTTGGCAAAACCAGGGCATATTGGGCAGAAATAGCATACCGTAGTGTATTCCAAGTTTATTTGCAGATACAGACATTCCTTTAAAATCCAGGTGATTTTAAATAGAGAGAGATTGTATCATAAGATTTTAACTTACATTGATTCTGTTACTTTTATTTACATGTTTCCTGGTAGCACAATATCTTTTATGTGGTAGGGGGGTATGATAGTTTCTCTCCCATTCATAGTATTTAGAAAAACCCTTGACTGAAAATATTTAAACCTTATTTTATAATAGTAGTATGTGAGCAGATAGTGTAAAACAGTGGCAGTCAACCTGGTCCCTACTGCCCACTAATGGGCGTTGCAGCTTTCATGGTGAGCAGTAGAGTTTTTGTCCTCTACTTTATAAATCACCATTACTTGGAACCAGTGGGTGGTTAGAAAATTTTACTACTAACAGAGATACAAAAGTGGGTGGTAGGTATAAAAAGGTTGATTACCCCTGGTATAAAACATGAGCAGAGTATAGAACATGAGTATAAAACATGTAATCTTTGACTTATGACCACGATTGAGCCAAAAACACCTGTTGCTAAGCAAGACAGTTAAGTGAGTTTTGCCCCATTTTACAACCTTTTTTGCCACAGTTGCAAAGCAAATCACTGCAATTCTTAAGTGAATCATGCAGTTGTTAATTGAATTTGGCTTCCCCATTGACTTTGCCAGCTAGGAGAGTTAAAAATGGTGATCACATGACTCTGGGACAGTGTAATTGTCATAAAGACATGCCTGTTGCCAACTGCCCGAATTTTGATCATGTGACCATGGGGATGTTGCTGCAACAGTCATGTGAGAACCGGTCATAAGTCATTTTCAGTGCCTTTGTGACTTTGAATGTCACTAAATGAATGGTTGTGAGTTGAAGATTATCTCCACATTGCTTCTCTTTGAAAAACAAATGAAAAACAACTGCACTGTTATTTACAGAATGAGTTTCATGTGGAATCCTTGGGGGTCTCTGAGCTTGCTTGTTTTCTTGCAGATGTTTCATTACCCCAACTATGTAACTTCAGTGCTAGTCTGGATGTTACTTAGTTTGGGTAATGAAACATCTGCAAGAAAACAAGCAAACAGAGACCCCCAAGGACCCCTCATGTCAACCCTGAGCTACAAATATTCTCCTTTATGAGTCTCATCTCTTTATTTCCCCTTTGCCTTGTAGCTTTCTGGTTGCATTGAATTAAGTTTATTTACATTCTAATGGAACAGTAGATTGTGGTTTCATCCTTCTTCTGGTCTTTCCATCCCCCAGTATCCCTGTGTGCCTTTCCCAAGCCAGTCCTCAGAGCAAGGGAAATGAAATCGGTATCTTTTGTAAGCAAGCAAAGATTGCTTTGCTTTTTGTAAGCAAACATCCAGTTTGCTTGCATTTACTGCCACTGGATTTCATATATAGTCTATTTTATCGTTTGCAAAAGCAGCACTTACGGTTTGTTTGTTTGTTTTGTTACTACATCTCATCAAGTGAGCTTTTTAAGGATAATAACATTGGAAGGAAACATTGGCAGGATGGTCTTTTCCTCTTTCTTCAGTGCAAGTGATCTTGTCATGAAGGTGGATGCTCTTCTCTCTGCACAACCAAAGGGAGAGGCAAGGATTGAATACCATTTTTTTGAGGACAGATACAGGTAAAAATAATCCGCAAGAGTGGTTCTTAATTAGTTGTGTCTGTCTGCCCAGAATAATATGCATTCAGGTTCTGTAAAATATAAATAATCCTGAAAAGATTCATTCATTAGAATTTCCATGCCTGTTTTTTTCAAAAAGAGTTAAGTATTTAAAAGATAAAATAGTAAGAGATTATATGTACACATGAGTTGACTCTTTAACTGTTCTAAAAATGGAATTCATAAATGTTTTAAACTTTTGCAGATATTTCTGTCATGAACGAAATACAAAAATCCAGATTGTACATACTGTATGTAGTTTCTTTTTCTTTTTCTAGTGCAATTAAGTTGAAAGAAAAAGAGGAAGAAATATATTTTGATGTTGTGGCTATTGTTGATCCTGCCACTAGAGAGGCACAAAGACTTGCTCCATTGCTTATGGTATGAATTTAGTATTATTATAATCATTATTGTATTATTATTGTTATTCATTGCACAGTCAGTCAGATGTTCAGTCTGGGTTTGGCATTTTTGTCTAACTATCGAGTATTATTATTATTGTTGTAGTTATTGTTATTGTTATTATTTTGGTAACTGCAAAATGTTTGGAATAATTTGGGTAGTTATGGATATTTCTTCTTTGATCAGTAGAGGAAATAAGCTTCTCATTGTACAAGCAATGTGTGAAACCTATTGTAAAAGAATTCATCCTTAACATACAAAATACAGGTAGTCCTCTCCTTACAACAGTTTGCTTAGTGACCATTCAAAGTTACAACAACACTGAAAAAAGTGACTTTTGACCAAGGGTGGGATTCAAATTTTTAACAGCCGGTTCTGTGGGCATGGCTTAGGTAGTGGGCATGGCTTGGTGGTCATGTGACTGTGTGGACATGGCTTGGTGGTCATGTTATTGGCTGGGTGTGGCCAACTCAATATCACTCGCAGCGAGGCATGCATCTCCTCGCCTGTCCTCTCATGACTGTGGGGATGCTGCAATAGTCAAAAATGGGCATAAGTCACTTTTTTCAGTGCCATTGTAACTTTGAATGGTCACTCCATATAAGCAAAGTACCAGCAAAGGAGGAAAAAAAACTCCAGAGAAGTTCCTGAGACAGGAAGTCTAGTCCTGCCAAGAATGTAATAAGGGTAAACTGAGAGGCAGTTTCTGCAAGCAACACCAGAATGTTTCCTTCCTGCCTTCCTTACAGGATTAGGCCAGTAATTTCTTCTAACAACCGGTTCTCTGAACTGCTTAGAATGTTAACAACCGGTTCTAGCGAATAGGTGCGAACTGGTAGAATCCTACCCCTGCTTTTGACCATTTCTCACACTTATGACCATTGCTGCATTCCCCTATCACGTGATTTACATTCAGATGCTTGACAACTGACTCACATTTATGATGTTTGCAGTGTCCTGGGGTCATGTGATCACCTTTTCCAACCTTCTGACAAGCAAAATCAATGGGAAAACCAGATTCACTGAACAACCGGGTTACTAACTTATCAACTGCAATTATTCACTTAATAATTGTGGCAAGAAAAATCATAAACAGGGCAAAACTCATTTAATAGATTTCTCACTTAGCAACATGAATTTTGGGTTCAAATGTGCTTATAACTACCTGTATGCTGGCACTTGTTGAACCATTTTCAAAATATACCATTATCTTTCCTTACCTTAGTTTTTTGTGAGTAATAATAACTCTTAAGAACACACTTGTAAAGCTTTAAACAAAAAAAAACCCTTAAGATGTTAGATTTTAAATGCATTTTGTATTAATATGGAAAATGCTGAAATACATAATTCATTGCCTGTGCCAATCCTTTGGAAGAAAAGTTTTATTAAGCACAAGGTTACACAGAACACACGTCAAATAAAAAAAAACAACAACAGATGTACCTTTCTCCAGATTTGACTCTCTGTGTTTTACGCCAGAGTCTATTCTCCCCTGCACATCTACTTCACTTAACTGAGGGGAGGAGGAAGAATGGAAGAGAGCCTGAGCATACACATACATATGGAAGCAGGAGTTAGTTTATGAAGCAGCTATATGAACTTTAAAAAATGTGCAGCTGTTTTAGTGATTCAGTTGTGCTCCTTTATACTGCACAGCCCAAGAAGATAGGAGATTTGAATTAAATTGAACACATTTAGACAGGACTTTGATTTATCAAGTAACTAGCTTTTAACTTATGTTAGCTATATGTGCAATATCAATTAATAGTCTAATAGTTTACAGTGATTCCCCTGTAGCAAATGATGAGTGCATTTCAATGTTAATGAGCTAGCAGACAGAACATTAGGGATATGAGAAGAAGAAATTGCAAGAAATTTGTAGTTCAATTGCATTTAGATTTATGTGTCCTTTTCCCTCAATTTAGGTATTGAACAAACTCATAAATATGAACCTCAGAGTTTTTATGAACTGTCAATCCAAACTCTCCGACATGCCTTTGAAAAGGTGAGGAATAATAAGCTCAGTCAAATATAACAGTATATAGCAATACTGATGAAATGTTATGATTACTGTGCTTTTAATGCTAGTGTTGGAAAACTATAGGCTGCAGCTAGTTATTAATTTTATTTTTATTGTTTATTAATTTTATTTTTGTTTTCACTCTTTCACTGCTGAATTGTTTGTCTGATGTGAATCCTAACACCAGAATTAACACCAGAGAATAAACAACAGTCCAATGAAAGAACTACCAAGGAGTACACAATTCCTTACACTCACCAATACTAACAGCTACTGTATATAAACAGATAGCAAATCCCACTCCCTTCTAGGATGAAGAGGTTATCTAGTCTGGTAATGAAATGACTGCAAGCCACCAGCAAGAGAGCAAATTTTTAATACTACAACATTTAAATGTTTGCCATCTTTACCTTTTAGTTTTTATCGCTACGTTCTGGAGCCAGAAATTACTTTTACAGCAGAAAAACACCTTATTCCTGGACCAGTTGCCAAATTCCTGGATATGCCTCAATCACCGTTATTTACTCTGAATTTGAATACTCCAGAGAGCTGGATGGTGGAGTCAGTAAGAACATCATATGATCTTGACAATATTTATTTGGAGGAGGTAAATTTATTAACATGCATTCAAGTTTTGTAGAAGGATAGAATTGAATTGAATTGAATTGAATTGAATTGAATTGAATAGTTTATTGGCCAAGTGTGATTGGGCACACAAAGAATTTGTCTTGGTGTAAATGCTCTCAGTATACATAAAAGAAAAGATACATTTGTTAAGAATCAAGAATCATAACGTACAACACTTAATGATAGTCATAGGGTACAATCAGCAATCAAATCATACTAGGAAATAGTCAGTTTCAATTGTAAGGATACAAGCGACAAAGTTACAGTCCTACAATCACAAGTGGGAGGGGATGGGTGATAAGGAGTGATGAGAAGATTAACAGTGCAAACTTTGTAATAATTGAACAGTGTTGAGGGAATTATTTGTTTAGCAGAGTGATGGCTTTCAGGATAAAACTGTTCTTGTGTCTAGTTGTTCTGGACAACTAGACTCTATAGCGTCGTTTTGAGGGAAGGAGTTGAAACAGTTTATGTCCAGGATGTGAGGGGTCTGTAAATATTTTCACAGCCCAGTATTTCACAGTATTCCATTTGGAAAATAAAGCTTTTGGCTAAAACTTTTTAGTCAACTAATTGAAAATTAAAATCTGCACTGCATTAACCAATATGATGATTTGGAGGATAAGATGCATATAATTTATTTGCTTTTATCTTCTAATAATATATGCTGATTTTTCTTTCAAGGAGTTGGATTTCTCCATTATAGAATAGGCTTTTCAATAAAGTTGGTTTTTTTAAATGCTGTGATGTTAAATAGCAAGAAGAAAAGTGAAGCTGGCAAACTATGAATACTAATTGTTAAACTTAACAATGGTAATTGGGACCGGCAACTCAACTGTTAAGCAAGTCAATTGTAAAATTGATATTGTGAGTGTGCCAATTTATGACAGCAGTTGTGGCTGGCATAACTGTTAGACAAATCCTGACTGATTGCAGTATCTCGCTGTCACATGGTCTCCATTTATGACCTCCTGCTAGTTCCCCATTGACTTTTCTTGTTGGAAGCCTACAATGAAGGCAGTAAATGGAGATCACATGATTGTGGAGTGTTGTGACTGTCATAATTGTGAGCCAGTTTTCAAGCATCTGGTCATTCAGCGAAGACTACCTGTGTACATAGGGTCTATTGAAGCATTTTCCAGAACAATTATTCCAACTTTGTACTCCCCAAATGAGCTGGCATTGCAAGTTCCAAAATTCTTTACCTGGCATAATTATTAATCCCATTTGCTAGGAATTTGGGATATTGTAAATTCCAGTATCTCTGAAGAATATATAGTTGTGTAAGGCTGTCTTAGTAAGATGGTTGCAGAATCTAGAATTGAAAAAAACTGTATTAATATAACAACAGAACATAGCATATGTTACGTCAAAGTTGCCTCCAGGTGAGCTTAATGTCATATAAAATAAATAAAAATATCTATACCTCTTTTAGTGGTAGACATTTTCTTGCAATGCTAAATTGTGAATATTTGGAATACATATTTCTGGGTACAAATCTAACAGAAGAATGGTCTTCTTAGCTGGAGATATCAAGCTTGGAACACCGCTTTATCTAAAATTGTAAGATAGACTTATTTATCTTACTTTTCCAATTTCAACTGTAGCTTCTTGATGCTGATCATTGCTTTTAATTATTTAAGCTTTTGAATGCTAAACTAGTGTTCATTTCTTTCTACATAGGTGGAGAGTGTAGTGGCAGCCGAGTATGAATTAGAACACCTCCTTTTGGAAGGGCATTGCTATGATATCACTACAGGGCAGCCTCCCAGAGGCCTTCAGTTCACTCTTGGAACATCAACAAACCCCGTTGTAGTTGACACCATTGTCATGGCCAATTTAGTAAGTCACTGGTCATCATACTGAAGTTTAATAGAATGTGATATGAAATAGATTTGTAAATGTTTAATTGACCACGTATGTCAGACAGTTTTATAACAGCAAGCAAGGCATTTTCTGGAATCCAATATTCAGAATATCCAAAATTCTTATATCTTGTATGTAAACAGATATGCCATTCCTTTTTTTCAAATTCCTAGGCGAGTAATCATGTAAAGAGGAAAAAAATTGCATGCCTCTTGACTTTCACAAAAGTTACAAATAATTTTAAGGTTTTTTTTAAATCATTTTTTTTTAAAAAGCAGCTTGCAGTCATACCATAGAGAAAAATAATCTAAAAAAATTCAATTCAAAATAGTAAATTACACAGCTATAATCTCTCAGAGCGTTTTACATCCTCTTTTTTTAAAAGGTCTGGGTGAGAATAACTGATACTTTCTTGGGAATGACAGAATTCATATTTGAATAAGTATCTATAAATTCACTGAAGAAAGCAATTGTGTTGGAAGGAAACCAAACCGCCAAAGAACATGGTGGCTGGACACCATCAAAGCTGGCACCAGCCAGAGTATAGAACAACTCAAGGAAGTAGTGCAAGATTGGAAGATTTCAATACCCCTGGCCTACAGAATGCCAAGAGTCAGATACAATTGAATGGATAACATCATAATCTATCTATAAAATAAGTATGTTAGGATTCATGATTGAGTCTGACAGTTAATAGGTATCTAGTTGGTATATGCATTTGATATTAATTCTTAAAAGTATTTACAACCCAGTGTCTTCCTTTATTATCGAAATTACTGGAATATCAAAATATAAATAATACCGGTAATCTAAATCATGAAAAATACAACCATTTTGTTTGCTTGGTTGTATTGCATCTTATCAAGCACGAATACAAACTTGCATTACAAATTATAATTTTAATGTTAATATAGTAGGAATGATCCAGCATAAAGAGATTTCATTCTAGTAGATTTACTAGGGTAAGAAAAAAAGTGAGCTATGTATATATGTTCTCAATCCTGATCAAGATATGCTTTGTAATTATATTTTTTTAAATTTCAAAAAAATGTAGAGAAAAAAATGCAAAGCTGGTGCAATTCTAGGGTCTTAAACTTCAACTTTTAGGGATGGAATAATGTTTTTCAAATCCAATTTTCACATGTATACTGTAATTTTAAGCATCTAGATAGCTCCATTCCCAATAGGTCACCTTAATAAGGTAATATTTGTAAATCATATAATTCTTTGTATGATCCTTGAGATTTTATGAAAATCCTATACTTCTTTTCTAATATTTTTTCTTGTCTCCATTTCAGATTATATTTTATTATCGGTTATCAAACAATATGTTATTTACATTACATACATACTCGTCAATATGTATGTCTAAGATCTAATTAAAGCTTATCGATAGGATAAGATTCTTTATACTCTTCTTTCATTTTGATGAGGCCAAATAAACGATTTATTTATAAAATTATATAGTTTTAATCTAGGAGTAAGAAATGATTAATAGGTAATATATATTATTAATATAGGTTTTTTACAATAGATAGAAAGTAACTGCCACTTAAAAATCTAAAAGGAATATTTAAATCACTGTACTAGAGGAAAATAAGAATGGTTGCATGACAGAATCTGTTATGATGCTTATTCGTACAATTTTGTATTTTTTGCTTTTGTGCTTGTGTATTTTAACTTTTTGTATTTAACAAAGTTTTTTTAAATAAAAAAATAAAGTAAAAATAAAGCTTATTGATAGGATATTTTAGACATTGGAGGCTGGTATCAATTTGTATTAAGGACATAATATTTTCTGTGTAATGAATAATTAAAGATATGTAACATGCCAACTTTAGTGTAGTGGTTAAGGTGCCAAGCTAGAAACTGGGAGATATTAGGCACAAAGCCAGCCAGGTGGCCTTGAGCCAGTCATTTCAGCCCTAAGAAGAAGGCAATAACAAACCACTTGAGAAACTGCAAGAACTAGTATTCAGGAGCCAAAAACACACATGCACAAACAACTTGCCAAATGAAATCCAGCTGAATTAGGCATCCTAATGGGAAGTTTAGTACTTCGTAAATTACCTGAGATCAACTAGAGTGTTTCTTTCTTTCTCTTTCTCCTTTTTAGGGATATTTTCAGTTAAAAGCCAACCCTGGTGCTTGGTTTCTGAGGCTTAGAAAGGGAAGGTCTGATGATATTTACAAAATTTACAGGTAGGTTGATAAAAACCATGATTCTACTTGTTTGTTTCTAAACTCTGTAGGACATAGCCATTCCATCAAGATGGCATTGGGTTATTTATTTAATATACAGTATTTCTATGCTACCATAATAAAAATAAGTCTTAGAAAGAGTTAGAAAGAGTTAACAAAAATTTTGTATAGAGTTTTTCTAGATAGAAAAAAACCTGCTGTCATCCACTCAAAAAAACCCACCACCATGGCACTGTAACAAATCAGGGACAGGATCTTGGAAACAGCTGAGTCTTCAAGAGTTTTTTGTAAGTTCAGCAAAGAGAGAGCTAACCTGATTTCCTTAGAGGCAGTTTCAAAGAATTGGCACTGCATCAGAAGAACCTGGGTGGTCTTATGAATTGGCACTTCAAACAATTCAAGAATCAGGTTGGCTTCATTTCACTTCCCTAATTAAATCATTGGACAGTTCTGAATTTGAAAACTTCTGAACTTAAAATGCCTCCCTCCTTTCAGAGTAGAACAGCTGTTCCACACTTACTAGAAGTGTTGCAGAAATGTCCTGAAGTTAAAAGAGCCCTGAGACTTAAAGTTTAATTTCAAGCTTTAAACAATTATTCTGAATTCAAAATAAGAATATTTCTTGCTCAGGATTTTGAAACATTTTGAGCAAGTTCATTTAAACTTTAAAACTTTTACATTCATCAATAGTCAGGTTTTTTTGTTTCATACATAAAATTTATATAAAGGTATATATCCATAGTTGGATTAATATGATTCTAAAATAGAATTTTATTTGAAGTAAAATAGAATTGTATTTGAAGTAAAACCAGTTTTGAGAAAGATTTTGACAAAACAGAGTGGCACTAAATAGTGATTACAAAGCTAATATTTTAAATGTAATTAATTTTTAGTCATGATGAAACAGATTCTCCTCCAGATGCCAGTGATGTTGTCGTTGTTATCAACAATTTTAAAAGCAAAATTATTAAAGTGAAGGTGAGTTTGAAAAGGATGGTAAAGTATTGTTTTCAACAAGATTTTCCTTACATATTTCAAAAAAATATTTTTATATACTGGTATAATTTGTAATTTAGTTGAAACCCCCCCCCCCCCGAATATTAACTAATGTTAAAAGAACTCTTTGCAGTTTTATATAAATAGACTTAAGTTAATTTACTATTTTCTCTTTGTCAGGTTCTTTGTGTTCTCTGAGTTTAATTTTCTTTTACTGTTTGAATGACATTTCACTAACAGATGTTTCTGCAAGAAGAAAAAGAACCTCATAGATCACTAAGAACCCAACTGTTCAATCATCAGCATGTTATATTATCCTTTGTATTCTGTCTTTGTAGGTTCAAAAGAAGCCAGATATGATAAATGAAGATTTACTTAGTGATGGTACTAATGAAAATGACTCTGGATTTTGGGAATCTCTGAAATGGTAAAAATACTTGCAAGCCCTTCACTGTCTCTTGAATTTCCTGAACCTAATTCCTTACAACACAATTTTAGGAATATTTGGAATCAGTTTATATTATTTATCGATGTTTCTATTAAAGCCATAATACCACTGTTTGCAATAAGGACTAGTAGTTAACAGAAAGACATAACATGAAAGAAATCTTTTTTTAAAAAATTGAGCATTGCAAAAGGTTTTTTTGCCCTTGTTTTAGGGGGTTTACAGGAGGCCAGAAGAAAGAAGAAGTGAAACAGGATAAGGAAGATGTAATCAACATCTTTTCAGTGGCATCAGGGCATCTATATGAGAGATTTCTTCGGTAGGTCTAGAATTAATTTTACTCAAATTGTAAAATGCTGCTTACACATGGACATTTGCAGGATTGTTTTGTTTTCTTCATTTATTAGGTTTTGGAGTTTATTTTACACAATTCATTCCGTAGTGTTAGGATTCAATTTTTTTTAACTACCGGTTCTGTGGGCGTGGCTTGGGGGGCATGGTAGGGGAAGGATACTGTAAAATCTCCAGTCAGAGGTGGTATTTGCTTTCTGGGTACTCTCTAACAGATTAGTAATTTAATTAAATTCTTACTAATCTGTTAGAGAGTACCCAGAAAGTTGTTAGAGATCCCTATCTATTTTCAGCTTATACCTATTCTTAAATTATCCAGAATCATTCCAGCGAATCAGAAAAATGATAATTTTAAAATAATGTGTAGTGCTTCATTTGGATAGACTAATTTATATAGTCTCATTCAGCTGCTGATACAGCAGCTCTCTTAAGATCGTTTGTTAAGATTTTTCATAAATTTGCAATTACAGTTACAAAATGGGTGAAAAATAAAACATAAAGGCTTAAATTAGTTCTAGATTTTATTTGTTGTAATTTTATTTTATTTATTTATAATATTTGTTATATTTCTTTTATTTCCTTTAAAAGCATAATGATGCTATCCGTGCTGAAACACACAGAGACTCCAGTGAAATTCTGGTTTCTGAAGAATTATTTATCGCCCACAGTTAAGGTTTGTGGAAGAAAATAAGTTTTCTATTTTATCTTTTTAAGAATGTAATATTGATTTATTTATTTAATAATAGCATATGGTTGCCCATCTTCCAAATCATAACTTAGATGGCTCACAGCAATAGTAAAAAAAGACAAAAAAAAACCCCAATCACACACACACAAATATCCTGGTACCCTAAACCTCAGAAGACAGAATTGGGTTCCAGCCTCACCCTGTCCCAGGGAGAAAGCCAGAGTGGAGGGGAGAGTGTTCCGTATAGCAGGGCCACTATTGAGAAGGTGCATTTCATGGGTCCCACTTGATGAAAACATTTGAGAGAAGGAACCTGGAGTGTGCCCATCCTATCCAGCCTGGTGGAATAGGCAAATATACCTAGGCAGAAGCAGTTCCTCAGTTAACTTGGCCCCATCACAGACAGGGCTTTAAGGCTAATAACTAGCATCTTGAATTGCACTGGAAAGAAACTGTAGGTCAACTCAAGTCAACAACAGGGTTGTAATATGGACAAACAAAACTGCCCAAACAATCACAGGCAAAGTAGTGAGCTCAACCATAAGCAACTTGCTTAAAAAGCAGAAATGCTTCTGCTTTTGCTTCAACAGAACAGTCAATCCATAAAAAACAAATTCTCTGCATTTCAAGCAACTCATCTGCTAGATCTCTTTTCTAAACTCCTAATGTCCCTGACTTCTTTTTCCTTTTCATATTCTTGTCTGTATCCTAATATCTTTAACTATTCCATGTTCTGTATTTTCTTTCCATGGCCGTTTCTAATTTTTTTCTAAACAGCCAGGTCTCCATCCATTCATTTTTCCCACACTTTCCCACCTGTTTTTATTTAATTATTTCAGTTTGATAACAGGAAGTTAGAATGGTTAGGAGGAGGAAGTAAGAATTTGGACCCAGGTTGTAGCGAATCTCAGCTAAAGAATATCTAGCTAGAATGCAATTAGTCTGGAGATATATGTTTAATTTAGGATGTGGCTCATTTATTGCTAGAACTAAAAGCATATTCCTAGCTATTTTTTTCCACAGAGAATATCAAATAATGTAAGAAAATGTAGTCCATTCACTTTCCTCAAACTGGAAAATAAATTACATTTTAGAACCATTGTTAGAACTCTTGTGGGAGGAGTACATTGACAAAGATGAAAAATATGTCATATTTCAAACACATATTAACATGCATATACATGTACACACACGTGTGTGCGCACGCACACACACACACCTTGTAAGCAGGCTCTCAGATCTATTCCTATATATACTATGTATACGTGAGTAGCTTCCCTACAAGCCAAAAATGATTTCTCTACTGTATTTCAAAGCAATAATAAATAGTGATGGGAAATGAAATTGCTAGTCATTAGAAGTATAGATCAAATACCATTGTGGGAATGAGCTTAATTCTAGTGAGTTGGAAGAAAAGCTTCTCTTATATTTAATTGCAGAAATTTTCCCACTTTCTCTCTTTCTCTCTCTCTCTCACACACACACACATACCCCTTGCCAGCAAAGATAACCAAGAATAATTTCTTTGAGAATAATGCTCCACAGGAAGGAAAAATATCTTGTGGATATGTTCCAGTGTACTAAAACCTCTATTCCTTGTGGTGGTTGTTTTGTTCCAAGTTAAAAATTCTCTTTGCTAGGTAGTAGAAAGGACAATACACCAATATCTCTTAATTTCATCTACTTATAATCATTTTTTCCACACAAAAGTCTTTACTTACAAGAAATGTAGGGATGCAAGAAAATTAAACTTGGCAAAGACTTAGGCAAAATGTGAAGATTCCTGCTTGCATATTTACCATTGTTTTTCATAGCCAAATATCTGGCTTTGTTAAGAATAATGTATCATGTTCTTCATGGGTTCTTTGGTAATTTGTATTAGAGGTTCTTAGGACAATAACTAATATTTTGTTCCAGGAATTCATCCCATATATGGCTAAAAAGTACAATTTCCAGTATGAGTTTGTCCAATACAAGTGGCCACGCTGGCTTCACCAACAAACAGAGAAGCAACGTATTATCTGGGGTTACAAAATTCTTTTTCTGGATGTGCTTTTCCCCCTCGCTGTTGATAAATTCCTTTTTGTAGATGCTGACCAAGTAAGTGGTTTTGAAGACACAAATGTTATTTATTTTAAAAAGAATGTCTGAGGTGTCTTTTTTTAGCTAGGGCACCCTACAACTTATATTTTAAAATTTAAAAATAATTTACAAACTTTGTAAGTATTCATAAGTCAAAAAAAATAGCTGATAAATGTAAAATCCCTTGAAAATTAAATGGGATAAAATGATTTAATTGCACAGTTAAATCTAAAGAAAGAAACTACATCTCTAATTTCTTTAAAAAGAGTGTTTCACAATTTAAGTGCTAGTATACAGAGAGCTTTGTTCACTGTTCTCATAAGTTATCCACTGTTGATGGTGAGACATTCACAGGTGTATCGAAACAGACTCATATAAGAATTGAGATCTAGGATCCAGAATGTTTAAGGCTTTATAAGATCAGCCTCTTGGATACACGCTTGGAAAGACAATGGAAGCCAGGGCAATTGGATCTAGATTAATAATTAAAGAAAAGCACAAATCAGAAAACAGTCTGGTTGCCACTTTTCACAATAACTTCAGTTTCCAAAACCTCTTTAGCATAAATCTACATGTAACACAGCTTGTAATCTGAGTAGTGATTAAGGTATTGATTGCTATGGCTAGCTCCAAGATGAGCCACAAATAAAAGATGACCCACTATAGGGCCACCTGATCCTTCATAATTGGTACCAAATGACCAAAGCTACAAAAACTCAATCCTGCATTAAATCATCTACTGACTAACAGTACACTTGCCTTAAGCCATTTCTGATGGAGTATTGTCTGCTTCCTACATTAATGATTTACATAGACTTCTTAATGACAAGAAAATGATGAGACCTGACCTCAGAATTCATGACGATTTTAAAGAAGTAATAGGTAATAAGAGTATCTGTTAGGATTCTTAGGGAAATCCTAACAGATCAGTGGGATAATATTCCCTTTAGCACCATCTTTTAGGAGATAAGGGACATGATGACCTAGTGGCTAAAATGTTGAGCTCGTCAATCAGAAGGTAGACAGTTCAACAGTTCAAATCCCTAGCACCACGTAATGGAGTGAGCTCCTGCTACTTGTCCCAGTTTCTGCCAACCTAACACTTTGAAAGCATGTAAAAAAATGCAAGTAGAAAAATAGGGACCACTTTGATGGGAAGGTAACAGCACTCTGTGTGCCATCGGAGTCATGCTGGCCACATGACCACAGAAACGTATTCGGACAATGCTGGCTCTTTGGCTTAGAAATGGAGATGAGCACTGCCCCTAGAACCGAAAACAATTAGCACACATGTTCGGGGGAACCTTTATCTTTATCTTTAGGAGATAGTGCTGAGGTAAGATCAGAATTAATGCACCAAATTTTCATATTTGGTACATGCCAAAGAATGGTACCATATTTGACAGATCTAGCAAATGAATATACAGTAATCTCCCGCCTATTTCCATGAAGGTTGTATGTCATATCCTGGACTTCTGACATTTATTATTTTCCCCCTATAAAACTTTGAACTTGATTGCCTTCATTAATTTTAGATTCTTTCTCAAAAAAGAAATACTAAAAATCAGCATATAGTTTGCTGTGTGATGAACAACATTTTTCATCTGTACTGATCTAGTGCATAATAGTCACAGAAAAGTGTAATGGAAAAGAGTGGTGATATGAAAGCCTCTAACTTGCAAGCAAGCTCTCAAATGATTGTAGTTAAACAACAATTGCTGTGAGACTAAACATTTTAAATGTTTGTGATCTCTAATAAGAGCTGATACAAACTCATTTCTGCAGGTGTCTGTCACTTGGCTTCACCTAAATCTACAGGCCCCTTTAATATACTTAAATAATTTAATTTTTCATATTAAAATGTATTAAATTAAATCAGTTGATTAAACTTATGTACCATGCTATGGTTTCAAGTTGACTTTTGTTTTACTACTTGTAGTATATAGACTACAAATGGAGATAATGGACATGGTTCCTTATTCCTCTCCTGAAGGCAGTTCCAAGGTTGGGGGCTTATAATAGTATTTTGGACATACCCTTTCCCATAAAAGTCCATATATTTGGGTTATAGGTTTTGGGAGTGGATGGGAAAGCATTGTTGCCATAGATCATGTTTAAGAGGAAAGTGGATAGATTGAGATCCAAATTCTACATTTCCTATGCAATATGTAAAATTTTAAACTAAACTATTTTTTCTTTAGATTGTGCGTACAGACCTAAAGGATTTAAGAGATTTCAACTTGGATGGAGCACCTTATGGTTATACACCTTTCTGTGAAAGCCGCAGAGAGATGGATGGCTACCGATTCTGGAAGTCAGGATACTGGGCAAGCCACTTGGCTGGAAGAAAATATCATATCAGGTGGTACCTTTACACCTCAGATACTTCTGATGTATTTAGTCTTGAGAGTAAAGAGTAAATTTATTTTAAATATTACAAATAAATTCCAATCTGAATTTATTTTGTATTTTACTGATTTAGTGTATAATTCAGATACAAATGAATCTAACAGCTGATTTTTCTCTATTCTTAGTGCTCTTTATGTTGTAGACCTAAAAAAGTTCAGAAAGGTAGCTGCTGGAGATCGACTCAGGGGACAATATCAAGGACTTAGCCAGGATCCAAATAGCCTTTCCAACCTTGATCAAGTAATTACATCTTTTCATATATATGTGTGTGTATACTTCTAATCTTTTGTTCAAAAGAGATGCAAATCTTACAGTAATATTGCATTGTTAGAGAATTTTCCCTCATTCCCTCACAGATATCAGATTCCAAAAATTTAAGTTTTTGCAGACATATTGCTATTTTCTGCAAAATCAACCTTTAGAAACTTGTAGAATGGGCATTCTCCTATAAAGCTTTCTAGGATACAAACATAAGATAGGTTAAGAATAACAAATATTGAGGAATAAAGTTAAGGAAGATAATATTTTGTGAAGAGAATCATCAATATGCATTATGGTTACTAGTAGGTGTACAAGTAAGAATATCTATTAGTAGCATCTGGAGTATGGTTATAGGTCTGCAGGAAAGAAAGCCATGATAGAAAGGAGGCATTCACAAACTACTGTACCTTCCCATCCGCTCTGCCTACCTGCTGAAGCATATGGATGTAGCTGAAAGCAAATGTAATGCATCTGGGTTTGTCAAGCTGGCATCCTTATTCTTGATTCAGCATCTTACTGGTTTCAGTTTTCTCAGGACTTTTGCCATAGGGCTGAAATTCCAAACCCAGGTAAGAAATCTGCTCCTTCATTTCTTGATATTCTGAGGACTTGCAGCCAAGGCTATAGGAGAAAAATAAACATCCATTTGTTTCTTCTGGCTAGAATTCTACCCCCTGCCTCTCACTGCAAGAAGAGAAGTGCTTTATAGCACTCTAGAATATATGACTTTCCAAAGTATAATCCTTTAATCTGCTATAGACATGCAGATGAGCTGTAGTTGCCATCTGTTAAATGCAAGGTACAATAACTCAATATGATTTAAGAGCTTATGGAACTCTTCAATGATATGGTTGCAGATGAGGTAGGCTCAAAGGTAATTAATGATAAATGTTTTCCATTGATGCTTGGTCATTTCTAGCATGCTCATCCTAAGGTTCTATTGTTTTATGTATTCTGTGCTCTGAGAAATACAGTGCCAGTGTATTCCTCAATATAATTGCTTGCCCGAGGGGATGTTTTGTTGTTTTTCAAATTTGGTCAGCAGACAATTTTTTAATGTTTGTAATCCATTTGTAGAGGATTAATTTTAATTTATATGCAACTGTAATGCAATTGAAAAGTTTTTTAAAAAAATGTACAAAGAAAGGGAATTGTAAATTTCTGTTTTATAGGATTTGCCCAATAACATGATCCATCAGGTCCCCATTAAATCACTACCACAAGAATGGCTTTGGTGTGAAACTTGGTGTGATGATGCTTCAAAGAAGAGAGCAAAGACTATTGATCTGGTAAAGTTGTGTCATTATACTGTGTGTGGAGGGGAAGGTTATCTGGTGAATAAGAGTTCACCAGGCCTGCCATGTGGCCATTTAGAAAACCTCCAGTAGGAAAGAGTCTAACATATTTTTTGGCAGACTGTTCCACTGTTTCACAGCTCTTAGTTTAATGAGTTCCTCCTTATATTCACACTGAATTGTCTTTCTTTTAATTTCAAGCCTTTTGTCCTTGTCTCAGTTTCAATGGGTCCTGCCTTCTGTTGCATGTGGCAGCCTTTCAGATATTTTTATACCCTTTAGTTTTCTCTTTTGCAACCTAAACAACCGCTGATTTCCTTAACTATACCTCAAGGCAGCTCTTTGGTAAACCTACACCAATATTTCCTTGTTGAAGGCCAGTGCCCAGAACAGTACATCAAGTATAGTCTGGCCAGCATAAAATACAATGGAATTACTATCTTCTATGAACTGGACACATACCCTTCCAATTCTGTATGAGTCTATGCTTGATTCCCTTCCAATTCTGTATGAGTCTATGCTTGAATTTAAGTTCTCAAGTTCTCTCAGTAATTTTTTTCCTTATGTGTTCCCATTGCCATTGATGTATGTGTTGTATTGCAGTGTAATAATCCAATGACAAAGGAACCCAAGCTGCAGGCAGCAATGAGGATTGTCCCTGAATGGCAGGATTACGATCACGAAATTAAACAGTTATATAATCAATTCCATCAAGAGAAGGAGTCAGGAATACTAATTACAACAAATGAAACTGAATCCCAAAGTCAGAAAGGTAATTATTTTTAAGACATTCATTATTGTAAGAAATAGAAAGGGACTTCTTTCCTATAGAAATCAGAAGATACATGATTGTAAGAAGATAGAAAGGGACTAAAGCCATTGTGTCCCCATTTTTAGAGGAGAACTTAAATGTAAACTGCACACTTCAAGAACTGGTCATATGTAACTTTTTGAGTCATTTTTAACGGAATAGGCATTAAACAATTACCTGTAATTTGATCTCAGTGAAAATCTAGAAATGGAACTTTTTTCTATCTTAATATTGTTTATAGATAGTCCTTGCTTAATATCCATTCATTCAACGATTGTTATGATGGCACTGAACAAGGGATACTTATGACTGGTCCTTGTAGTTGTGTCCCTACATTCACATGATCACAATTGGTGGGTTTGGCAATTAACCCGAAATTGATGATGTTGTTGCATCCCACTGTGACATGATCATCCTTTGTGACTTTTATTGCTGGCTTCGGACAAGCAGAGTCAATGGTGAAGCCAGCAGAGATTGCAAATGGTGATCAGCTGACTGCGGAAAATTGCATCAACACAGGATTGGCAACAGGGCTGCAACAATTGCCATTGTAAATTGGTGTGGTCACAGGATGTTGTGCCCTACAAACATTTCATTTAGTGACCAATTTCCAAGTCTGAATTACTATCAGTGTGAGGACTATCAGGAATATTATTCATGAATAAATTGTATAATTGTCCATTTAGGAATTTGAAGTTTTTTTCTGAAAACCAACCATTCTGCATTTGTCTCTTTATTAGTTGTAGGTAGAGCTGTTGTATGATTTAACCGTGTTTGTTTTCCAGTTGAGACTTCTCTGTCAGAAATAGGGAAATGTAATAGAAAGAATAGTATTCCTATTTATTTTATCCTTTTGCCATAACAATACATTAATTGCCAGACCTATTAGTGGTATTTAAATGATATGCAGTTATTATATTTGTGCTCTTCATATTTACCTGCATATTTCTCTCTCTCTCTCTCTTGTTTTTTCTACAGACACGCTATTGCATGGAGAATTATGATCATGGAGACATACCAAGTGAGACTATTTCATAGACACTTTTTCTATCAAATACTAGTTTTTCTTAATACACTTGCAAAACTGCTGAGTAAAATGGAAGGTATGGGTCATACATATTAATTCAATTGAGTCTGACAGATTGAATGGGAACTGGATTATTTGAATTAGCTGAATTGATTTTCTTTGCACCTGTGAGAGATTGAAGAATCTACAGAAGGATATGGAACTTGAGTAAAAAAGAAGTGTGGTAAAAAGCCTCTTTTACCAGCTTTTGGCCAAGTCTACCACGCTATGCCAATCTATGTCAATACGACTCTACAACTTTCTTAGAAGTCCCAAGAAAGGGTCGCTACCTAGAGGATGCAATATGGAGAATACACAGGCATTTCCATCATTTCAAGATGCTGAAGTAGAGATTGCTCTTTCAGACTTTCACATGGATTTTTATGATATTTTGGACTGATTAATGCAGTCAGAAATCAAATGGAATTTTTTTATCATAGCCTTTGTCCTAATGGGAAAGTCACAGTTCTTTATTTAAATCTTACATTGTGAATATCACCTCAGATAACTCATAACTGAGCAAAAATGTCAAAGCAATCCACAACTTTTGAAATATATATTTGCAAATGTGTATTTTAATGCAGACTTTCTGTGGTACTTAACATCTTTTTCCACTGACAACTTAAAAGGACACTTCTTTCCAATTTATTGAAAACTGCAAAATTATTAGGGCATTAAGACTGCTGTAATTTGTCATCATTCACTGAATGTACTTTTTGTTCATGAAAATCTGTGGAAACTTTTTGATTATGTAGATTTGATAAGTTTATTTTTTTTCCTCAAAAAAAGCAATGTCAGGTGAATAAAGCCTTAGAGTTCCTATATTTTTTCTTTAATTCTTCTCTTGTGGATCCAATATTTGTAATAGTTGTCTTGTTTTTGCATATAATATATGCACAACTTTCTGGTCAAATTTTCAATTGTACAAACACATTTATTTAGATGTAAAATGGTATCTAAGGAATATCCAGTCTTGTAATGATCCCACTTCCCCACTTGTAATATTTTTTGTTACTGCTTTTCAGATGAAATAAGCAACTTTTGTAGAAAAACATTATATTGTCAATATATTGAATGATTGCCTGCAACTTTGAAATGGTTTTAAATATTTATAACTTATTTTTTAATATAAAAATATCCTTTGTTAGAAGGATTAGCATCAGAAAAACCCACCACCAGATAAAATCTAAACTGTGAAAGAAAAAAGTGTAGAATTCAAAGTGCAATCTTGTAAGATCCAAGCATTGTAAAACTGTATCATAATGCAAGGATACACTATGGTCCCTCTTTTGAAAAGTCATGTTTTGGTTTGTGTTGAAATGTTTAATAAGCTGATACATTAGTCCTCTCTTGCTAACCACTTAGTCAACAACCATTCAAAGTTTGGCCACAATTGAAAAAAGACTTATGACCAGTCCTGAAAGTA
This sequence comes from Laticauda colubrina, assembly GCA_015471245.1. Lineage (NCBI taxonomy): Eukaryota > Metazoa > Chordata > Lepidosauria > Squamata > Elapidae > Laticauda > Laticauda colubrina. Next base: position 9,850,264 of record BLBF01000053.1, read on the forward strand.
GCAGTTTTGTGGTGTCTCTATAATTACACAGTTGCGATTCAGGTGTTCAGGAACTGGCACACTTTTATTTATTTACTTGTTCATTTTTTTATTTATATCCCACCTTTATTATTCTTACAAATAAGTTACAAATAAGGCGGTGAACATATCCAGCACACCTTCCTCCTCCTATTTTCCCCACAATAACCACCCTGTGAGGTATGTTAGGCTGAGACAGAGTGACTGGCCCAAAGTCACCCAGCCGGCTTTCATGGCTTTCATTTATGATGCTGCTTGTAGCATCTTGCAGTCATGTAATTGCCATTTGCAACTTTTACAGCCTGCTTCTGACAAGCAAGGTTAATGGTGGAGCCAGCAGAAAATTAAAAGTCACAGATCCATGATGTTCACTTAACAATCACAGGTGATTTGTTTAACATCACAGCTTACCAATTGTGATCAGAACTGATGTCATGTGACATTTCACTTTACAGCAGTGGTGGTAATTCAGCAGGTCCTGAACAGTTCTAAAGAACCAGTAGTGGAAATTTTGAGAAGCTTGGAGAACCAGCAAATGACTTTTTTTACCAGTAGTAAAAAAAATTGAATCCCACCACTGCTTTACAGCCACATCACTTAGTAACAGAGTTAGTAGTCCCAATTGCGGTCAGTTGTTTTAGAACAGCCTTTCTCAATCTTTTTATCCTGGAGGAAACTGAAATAAATTTCAGATCTCAAGGAACCCCTGCATAAAGTCATGCATACTCCATACACAATACAGTATATTTCTAACCTACAATCCACATTTTACAACATTTACAGCAACATCAAAGCTGCAGGCTGGCACTGAGTTGTGGTATGTGAAAATTCTGATTGCTCACTGTGTGTGGTGTATAAAGTCCAAAAATGATTTGGCTTTTTTTTCAATCATGAATCTATGCAAAATTCCAGTGTTTTGTGGAATCCCAATTGATAAAGACTATTCTCGAACAAGAGCGAGCAATTGTTACAGTCAAAAGTTGCACTTGGTTTATATTACATGCAGACTACAAATAATGTATTAGTAGAAGAATAACATCATAGGAGAAGGGAGACGAATGAATATTCAGCTTTCTTGTGTTTATTATATTTTTAATTTTACTGAGGGTTGTATAATTAACATGTCCTAGGTTTAATTCAAGTATTTTACATAACTGTTCTTCAGAATTTTACTGCCAGATTTTTGATGTCGGATGAAGAACCACCCATCACAGACTGCTCCCCCTGATCCTAGAATACAATCTTAGGTCCAAATTACATAGTATTTTCTAAAATATAGGTAATATTTTAGGGACATGGTAGTTGTTTGGAAGGAAATCAAATAGCTTCTTATATCGTTTCCTTTAGTAACCCAATGTTGATACATAGTTTAGCAGCAACAACTTTTGTGCTTTAATGCCACTAATTATTTTGTTTTATGAATTATTCAAGGGTTCAATGCCAGTACAGTGTTCTTTGATGAGTGAAGACTGTCCTGTTGCTTATAAAGTTAACATGGCTTCCCCTGTTTTCCTAAGATCTTTTTTCTTTTCTTTCTTTTCTCTTTTACTCTTTTACTTTGGGTATTGAGGGATCAGATCTTTTTTGATTGCCATAATGAAAATATCTTTAGAGCTTTCAGAGCAATATTTTCTGTCCAATTTTGTTATTTTCTTAGCAATTTTTTTACCACTTAGTTGCTCTACTAATGGCATTTACTTTTAGCATCATATGATATCGCAGCAGTTTTCATGCTTGCATTTTTATAACATTCTATGTGTGGGCAGCTTCTTCATCTCAGTTGCTATTCACAGTAGATTTCATGAATAGCCCATACTTTGAGCACTGAAATCTGGAACAATTGTTATAAGTTAATGTCCTCAGGATTGTGTAGCTTTACCATTTCTAATTCTGACAACAGTTGCTTCTGACAATACTCCTAATTCTACAATTGCTGAGATGTCCAAAGTAGATTTTGAGGAAAAATGCACTCTGTACTGGGAGATAGGAAAAAAGAAATTGCTCTCATCCGTATGCCATTTGTCTAATGATAAAGGAGGAAATTTTAGAAGACATTTCTATGCTCTCCAAGTGCCAATGAATATGTGAAGGTGTGGTAAAAGCTGTGTGTTTTGACACTGACTCAGTCCTCAGTCCTGAATCAAAACATCCAGTCTGGGATGATTGACTTTTCTTTAGGGATAAGGGCTTGTTTACTCACTAACATCTTGGTTAAGGGGCAAGCACTCAAGACAATGATTAAAATGATGCATCTCTGGTCTTTGAAACTGTTCTGTTGATTTTAATACTAAAAGTATTTGGAAAAGTCAGTTGTGGCATTTATCCCTTCATCATGTACTTAAACAATTTCTAAAGTCACTCCAGTCTCCTTTTAATGTTAATGAGAAAGTTATTTTGAACCTCTGATTTGTCCTTGTTAGATGAAATACTTGTTAATAGCAGTGTGAGTCCAAGGTGTTGGTAGATAATGTGCACTTTGGTTAATTCTCCTCATATGATCTTGGTTCATAAAATTTTGTACTGAGACCAGATATTTTGCTTTTTACATCTTAGGGCTATATACTTTGAACAGTCAGGTGATGGTTATAGCTACCCATCCTCATCCAATTCATTCTGTAAGTAAATGTCTGCTATCATTTAAGAGTCCAAACTTCCCTCAACACCACCAGAAACACATCTATTCATGCCATAGTGACATCTTCAGTAACGGACACACATTCCATTGAATGAATTATGCAGAATAGCTACCTGGACACAGCCATTAATATTTGTAGTGCACAACTAGATGAATATACAAGTACATGAGATAATCTTAACTGTGGAGTGTTTTAAATGGCACTGAGTATATGTAAAACTCAAGTGTACAAATTCATAAGTGACCAGTTTAAGATCCTTAGTTTTAAATGAGTAACCAGTTATCAGCCACTTCTAGCCCTTCTCAATCCTTAGTAAACTTACAGAGACAATATTTTCCAGCATTAATATTTTGTTTTAAAATCTGATTGAACTTAATATCATACATTATTTTAGATAACAAAACTGTCAGTATCCTGGTCAGTATATGGATATAAAACATTTAAAAAGAGTATTACTTCTTATTCTAATGATCCAAATTTTATGGTTTTTTTTAATGCTGCTTAGGAGTCTGAGAAGTATATAATACATCCTATCTGTTATTGCCTGCAAAATAGGAAATGGGTATCTTTAAATTCTCCATACAGAAAATAAATGCAGTGCAAATAATGTAGAATGGAATATGGCACACTATAGTATCTCATATTCAATACAGAGTTTTATCTTCATTTTGTAAAGGTGGAATAAATTCTCTAAGGAAAAGACTTTAAAACTGCCTTGCAGATTGTTTTTTGTTGTGTAAGCAAGCATTTAGCTCTAGATTAGTTCTGTCATCTTCATACTATTATTTGTAATGTACAGCATATGGAAAAATAAGCACTGAGGAAAATGAATTTGTCATGTCAAATGTATGATTCAACATGAAGATTTGTGCTTATCCTAATCAGAATGATATGATGAAAGTCTAAGTGTCAACAGATATTCAATTTAAAGATTTAAAATTCTTGAATGAGCTAGGAGCTTCACAATTTATACTTTCCAAAGTTGAATTATGATTTTTATGTACTTAGTGCCAAATGAATCATAAAATATAATACATTTTTTAAAAGGTGACACTTGGAAAGCTTTAATAAATTTGTTTTAGCTACTCTGAAAGCTTTATCTACCTATAAACAAGATACAGCATATATCCTGTTGTGAATATATGGTGTCAGTTTTAGCAAAATGAAAAATAGCTGTAATATTTGAATTGAAAACTGAATTGAAGCCAGTTTTCCCTTACCCTTACATTACAATTATTATACTCAGATCAGATGATATAGAAGTCATAATGGTTTGAATTATTGTTTCCTAACTTTAGCAGCTCCCAGAAAAGTGGCAGATAAAAATGCCAATTTTGAATACTTCCTGTCCTTCCTACCCTTTATTGGCTCTTAGCTTCAAGAGAGGAACTAGAGCAGGGTGTCAAAGTCGATTTCATTGAGGGCCAATCAGAGTTGTATTAGACCTTGAGGGCTGGGGTGGGCATGGCCAGAGTGGGTGTGGCCAGATTGACATCACTCGTGTTGGGGGTATCTGTGGCTCCCAAGAGCTCTGCCAGGGGACCTGTTTTCACAGACAGAGGCACAAAGGGCTGATCCTTCACTGTTTCCAGGGTGACCCTGTGGGCCAGATCTAAGAACCCTGTGGGCTGCATCCAACCCACGGTCCATGAGTTTGACATCCCTGAACGAGAGCCTTTAGTAAACGTTCTCCTGAAATTTGGTGTTTAGATTTTAACGGGAAAATAATGGCTTGTGAGTCACATGTTTAGGAAGAGTGATCAAGGATTAACAAGGACCTGAAAATGAATGGAAATATAAAAGCCTTGTTAGATCAGTTGTGGTTTTTATGAAGGATGGGCTATAGCTGATCCTGACTTCTGTACTTATATTAGTTACGTTTTATATTTATACTTGCTTATTTCCAAGCTTGTGGACTTCTAGGAAGATACTAGGAAAAATGTTTAATTAATGAAACCTATTGAATAAAAATAGAGGTTGGCTTCTAAAACCATTATTGTGTGATCGTTCATATTTGGTTTGTACAGTGCTTTGAATTCAGTCTAGAAAAGTTGCTTTAGAACAGTATTGTTCAATCTCAGCAACTTTATGATGTGTGGACTTCAGCTCCCATAATTGCAACATGCAGAGTGTTGGTTCACAGATTTTAAAGCTGCTGAGGTTGAGAAACACTGCTTTAGAGTATCAACATAGCATCTGTCTGCAACATCTTAAGCAGTTATATTTCTCCCAAGGACTGTATATGGCTTTTTAAAAATGTTGCAGACAGCTGCTTATATTTGCATGGTCCCTCACCTTTTGGAGATTGTAGAAAAACAGATCCTTATCCATTCCATGCTATTGAATATTTTAAAATGTAAACAATGTCTCATCCCTTTCCAAATTTCATTCAGTGTTTTTTAATATTTGTTTATTTTCCCTGTCACATTAACGCAAAGGGACATTTCATGTTTCCTCTTTATGCACATTTTTTAATAGGTACTTTTCTCTTGGAATTAAAATCTATTAAATCAGTGAAATAATAGTGTTTTGTTCCCTGTTTACCTAGAAAATGATCACTATCAATTTGAAATGGTTTTGTGTTAGAAATTCAAAATAATCAATTTTATTGAATACATTTGTCTCCCTTTGTAGAATGTTTCAGGACAACATAATGCATTAAAATTTAAATATATGTATAAAACCACAAGATCAAATACATTATGTTGTAGACATACAACAATGAGTAATAGAATAAAAGCTAACAAACATTGTTAGTCACTTAGTCATTAAATCAGTCAAGGCAAGCCACAGAAATAACTTCATTGGGTTTTAGTTTGGACTGAAAAAGCTTCTTATATGAGAAGCGAAACATCTTCAAGGAAAAACAAAGCCAGTTACCTTTTGAAAAAGTACCTTTGGGACAGGGTTTTATTTACTTAACAAATTTTTATAGCTATCTATATTATGTAACATCTCACAAATAACAATAAAATAGTAAAACAAAACAAAACATGAAAGCCAACAAAATAATGCTCCAGCATCCCAAACACAAACCTTTCCACACACCCAAAAGAAAATTTCCAAGGTTTGTGGGAAAAGCCAGATCTTTACAGCTTTGGGAAAGCCATGGAGGAGGCTTTGGAACTCATGGGAAAGGGGTTCCAAAGGGCAGGGGAAGCTACCAAGGGGCAACTACCTATATCCCATTGGATGATAACTTTGAAGGAAAGAGTGTTCGAGTGTGCCCAACCTATCAGTTCTAATGGAATTGACAGATGCCCCCATGGAGAAGTTACCCTGCAAACAGCCTGCATCGGTACCAAAAAAAAAAAAGATTTTAAAGTTGATAACCAGCACCTTGAACTACATCCAAAAAGAAACAAAGTCATTGCAGCTCTCGCAGCAATGGTGTGACATAGGTAAACCATGATGCAACCAAAACTGCATGTGCTGCTGCACATGAGACAGTTGTAATTTCTGGATGGTCTTGGAGGGCAGCCCCATGTAGTCAGCACTGCAATTATTCCACATGGTGTGAATTCAGGATGTGAATGACTATGAGCAGGCCTCTCAATGCAGCAAATGATGCCACTGACACACAAGATTTATCTATATAAAATTCTCCCTAGTTGTGGTTGCCACCGGCTCTTTGAGCAGGTGCTGTGAGTTCAGGAGGACCCCAGTGAGAGTATGTAACCTGGGAAGAGTCAAAGATGGTATCTCACCTGAATCAGATTTAAAATATAACACAATTGAGTAAAACAAAGAAATTGGGAGTTTTTGAGTCATCAAATCCTTGGTGTCCCAGATCCAGGTAGACAGATCATTCAAGAAAAACTTTCTGTTTTTAGTTTGTATGTCAAATTATGATTGAAAACATGACTTAAAAGATAGCTTTCTAAATAAAGACTAGCATTTAGTTCAAGGTCCACCAAGTGTTGTGGGCTGGGAGGCAGGCTTGACATGTGGAGAGCATTGCCACATGTTGTGATGTAACTGTTGGGATGGATGTAGTCAGTTACAAAATAGTATTTTTTTACTCAAAAATGTTGAGCCACTCATTTTCAACTTCTATAAGACATTTCCTCCATTTATCTCTTTTTCTGTGTATAAATACGTACTTCACAAATTACTAAATTTACAGTGCATTATTATCCATTATTTTATTAATTGGTGATGCATTTTGTGGCCATAGATACAATCTTAAGAATCCAAGCTTAAAGAAACAAAATATTTAAGGTAGAGATAGAGAACCTGCATTTTGTAGGCCTGATCCAGTCCATCTACATCAAATAAATATTTCCCAAATCATAATCAATTGTTATATACCAGTGAAGGTATATAATTTTTATAAATTCTGTGTTTGAATTCTATAATAAAGACTGCCATTTTCAAACTAAACAAACTTGGGGAGAAGCTACTCTGGTAAATATGATGATGGCATTGAAATTAGGCTTCAGCTGCTGCTAGCCAGAAGCCTGGATGACTGTGTTGGCAGAGAATGAATTGGAATTTTATCTCAACCAATTTTATTAAAACTTAACCTAAAACAAGCATGATTGCAGCATTTCTAAGGAAAAAATAGTAAAAGGTACAGCAGATGCTACTGAGAAATTTACCAATTTTGCGGGGAAGGGGATAGAATTCCATGTCATGAAATAGATTACTAGGAATATCCATCCATCCATTCATTCATTCAGCCATCCCTCTCTCCTTTTCTTTCTCCCTCCCTCCATCCTATCCATTAATCATATTTACATAACTGCACATCTAACAATCAAGTGATTCTGGGAGGTATACATAAAGTTAAAAAGAAAGTATACAAATTAATATTAAGATTAAAAACTTTAAAATTATAAAAGTCACAAAAACAGAATAAAAAGAGATTGGGCAAAGATGAGGTGTTAATTATCCAGCAGCAATTTCAATATTTTGCCAGTAATAATACTATCCAAGTGAATTCCTCAAGCTTTCCCTATTTTAGGTTCAGCTAATGAAATAGGAATAATATGCATCCATTATTTTAAGGACAAAGAAGGAACAGTGAAAAACCCATAGGTGGAACACTTGTATTATCAAAGTGCTACTTATAATGATATAATATGGGATATTTTCATCTGTGGAAGAATTTATATTAGAAATCCAGAATTCAAGAAATTACAGTTGAATTCACATTTGTATGGTAATTGTTTGCAATTAAGTTGAATAAACAGTTCAGTAGCAATTTCTCTGCAACAGAAGGAAATAACACTGGAGGGAGAGAGAAATTACCGGTACCTAATTTTTATTTTTGGAACCACTTTTAAACAGAAAAAACTTTTGGTACGCACTGATATAGAGCATAAAATTCATTGATGCATACTTTATACTTAATTATGTAAATATGAAGAAAATTGAGTATTAGGAAAATTGCTTGCAACATGTGTTTATCAGTAACAAAAAATGCAAGTCTACTAGCTACTGCCCTGAAACTAACCCATGTTAAATATTCATGGAGGGAACCACTCTACTCCTTTTGTTGAGGCACAGTAAAATTTGGCTGTGGAGAGAATGCAAATTGTGCTGATATTATTTTTTGTCAATTCAAGAATGTGAGAAATGGACATTAATACATCTATGAGAAGCTATTTATTTATTTAGATATAGCCACTGCCCAATTTCAAAGCTGTCCACAATGTCAGATAGAAAATAGCAAAAAACCAAAAACCAATGCAATATAAATAATTCAGAAAGCATCCAATATCAATACCTCATCTAATCAAGTTTCTCATCCAGTTTCCCCCATTTAGTTTGGTTGTCAGAAGCTGGCTGCAAAAGATGCAAATGGTGATTATGTGGCCCCAAGACTTTGCAACCATTCTTCTTCTCTCGTGTCGCTACCCTTTTCCCAGGTTGGTGTAGCGTGGTAGAAGGATTCGCAGGTAAACAGATACCTGACAGGGGCCGCGACGTGAACGCTCCTTCTATGGCCCCCTTTGCAACCATTATAAACACATGCAGGTTGCCAAGTGCCCAAATTCTGATCATGTGACCACAGGAACTCTTTGAGGGGAATAAGTACAAGGACCAATCATAAGTCACTTTTTTCAGTACCATCATATTTTCAGTTGCTAAATGAATGATCATAAGTTGAAGATTACCTATAACTTATCTGAGGCCCAATGGTTTTCAGGCTTCTTTTTCATCCATCCACACATCTGAAGGAAGAATAGAAGGTAAGACAGAAATAATTAATGGTGCAGGTAAGAACTGCAGAAATATAATCTAGAGTGAGGTAGTTTCAAAATTGGTTCCTTCATCCGCTTGGCTTTGTCTCTTCCTCCAAATATGGAAAGTAATGTTTCCAAATACGGAAAGAAATAAGGAAGTAATGTTGTTTTTAGGGAAACCATGTTGAACAGAACCAACTCTTATTTTTATGGGGTTTCTTTGCAATGAGGGAGAAAATATTTTTCATTAAAAGTTCTGTGTTTCCATATATAAGAATTTGAGTACATTTTCATAATGTGGAATTATTGAATGAAATAATTATCAGCTTTAATATTGTTTTCCATCAAGAATCACTTGTTGAAATGGGCAGTATACAAATTAAAGGAAATGGCTTTTCCTTCGTAGAAGAATTCTGAAATCAAATTCTGCCATTCTGAAGTAAGAAAAGGAATCAAGCCAAAGAGATATTCTGATAACATCAAAAAGGACAAATCTCACAGTTAAAAAAACTGTAAATGTTCCAGTCACTGAAATTTTCATTTTATGTCCTTAAAGACTATGATGATATTTTAACATATGGTACCATACATCCAAAAGTAATTTTTTTCAAAAAAAAACAACATGTTCTAATGAGCCATACCCAATCTGGGGAACATTTTAATGCTATCAGTATAATTCTTCTTTTTCAGTTAGGAAGTATGAATGAAATCTTTTCCTTCTTTTGAAAATAAGATAAAGATAAGTTGCTACTCATGCATTTCATTTTCTTACATATCCCCTAACCTTGTTATTCCTCAGTGAACGAAATATTTCTTTGAAGTAAGAAGTCTGAATATTCTTTCTGTTCCCATATTATCCCCACAAGGTTTGTTTTCAAACTGAGTGAAAACAAAGAAAACAAATCTGTGTTCATGCACTATACCGTAGCATAGAACAACTAGTTTGATATAAAGATTCAGGATTAAAAACTGAACACTGTGAGTTATAATTTTCCCTGATGAAAATCAGCTGATTGACTTTGGTCTGGTCACTCTTTTACAAAATTGTTGTGGGGAAAACAGGAGAGGGAGCATCCTGTATGCCTCCTTAAATGGCAGAAAACAAAGATATGATAAAAAAAAAACCTGTTTAAAAGCTAAGTTAACAATTGTGCATCATCTTACTATACAGACCCCACTCCCCCGTAAATGGTGCAAACTGAATTTTAACAGGATATGTATCAGGAAAAAATGGAAAGACACAGATCCAGTTGTGTAATAACCCTGCCCCAACTTGTCCAGATTGGCACTGGCCCTGATTATACCATAAGGGTTTTCTTTAACTTTCCTCTGATTAAAATAATGTTAAATGAAGAAATGACAACTTCCAGATATCTTATCAGAAATAGATATCTGTAAAAATAGTCAGCTCATAAAAGAACCAGTTATTGTGTGTTGTCTGCAAGGTCTGCAAGGTGTAATTTAAAAGGTCAATATGTGAGTTGCCACAATGGTGCAATTGAAACTCTGGCTGTTTTTTATCTGTGCTGCATGTTCACTGCACATATAAAATGGGGCAGAGATTCAGTTGCCACCCTGATAATCTTACTGACGTTGCTATCCTGTGGACACCCAATAGATTGAAGATATGGTAACTGATTGAAGGAGGGTGCTGCCGTGTTGTTCATGCCATTATGAATTTCTGGAAATGATGTCTTGTCCCTAAGAATTGTTGGGGTTACAAAATCTGGTTTCTGGACATTCAAAATGGATAATGTAAGAAACCATAAAGCTTGGTTAGCTGATCTATGAGATGGACACAAAAATGCAGTTTAAGCTTTGAGATGCAATCTTGTTTATAGGCCACTGTTGCTCTCTACTCCTGAACTCCTGATCCAGTAGCATGGCTAATCATATAATGTTCTGTTTTCCCCCTAGTAAACAGGGATTAAATTGCAGTAGGCTGTTCAGTGTCCTTACAGTTTTGTAAGGCTCCCATGTCTGGTTTAAAGATAATGACTCATAAACAGAAAAAGCAGAGCACATGGAATTGATAGTACTTGTTAAGCCTGGGTTCCCCAACCAGGGTTAGGTAGACAAGCTAAACA